>JAVQIZ010033352.1:0-12912 GCA_036023535.2 Galaxias brevipinnis
TCAGTGACTGTTTTGATGAACCACATTCCAGCACCATTCTATTCCTATCGGACAACTATTTTGGGAACTTTGTGCCTCCCTCTGTCTGGATCAACCAAATTTTATTCCAAATAAAGAATGTTGATTATTTTTAAATCTATTTTGTTCCTTGTTTTTGTGCAAACTCAGGCTGCAACGAATCTGGAGGTGTTCTTTCTGGGCCTTACCTCACCCAGTGGCGTAGTTGATGCTATACATACCTAAACTGCGTGACACAGGTGTAGTAAATCCAATCAAGCTGAGGAAGAGCAATTATGTGGTCTTCACGGGGGAAGAGATCAAGAAGGGCTTTAGGGGTCTGATGTATAAATGGAGGTGGGACCCTCAGGTACGCTGACGTGAGCGGTCTGCCCATGACAGACGTGGCACCATTGGAGCTTCCGTAGTTGGGCACGCGCAGGGGTGCTACCAGTAAGTGAGATACCGAGCTAATATTTGAAAAAGGACCAGAAGGCATGAGACAATCAAGTTTAACCTTTTTGTTATTTTGCATTCTCCTAAAAGGCTGTTTATATAAAATACAGGCCACAAACATTCTATGTATTTGAAACACAAAATGTGCTCAAACTTCCAACTGAGACAGATTTTTGCCACAGCCCTAGATTTCTCAGAGGAGATCTAACTTTCAATCTCTGAAATCTAAAATTGTGTATGAGGTTTTATGAGTTAACCGAAACACAATTTTTCATGTGAATTAAAATGTTTGGGTCATTAAGCCGATGTTTGCTACTCTGTTTTTTATTCATTAAAATTGTTAAATATCAAAACAACCACTAAACAGAAATACTTATTGAGATTGTACAACAAAACTAATCAGCCAATATAACATTTGTGTCAGCTCTGTATTTTCCAACAAGAAAAATGTATTACTAAAAGATATTATTAGAATTAGTTTCAAATACTTAATTCCAATTAAAGAACGTTGAATTCCAACACCAGATTTAACGATGCAAGATCGTTAACCTTCATTATTGTTTTGGGTTAGTTGCATCCATGGTTTACTAGGAGGCTAGATAACGTAGGACCAGATTTATGATCAAGTACTATGATTTCATGTAGATTTAGCAAGCAAAACTGAATTAATCTGTGTTCTGCGGGGATATTTTACTTGGTTAAACAAAACAAACTCAAAATTGCTTAGGGCCAACTCTGACTACATCACACTGAAAAGTCATTGTATTCTTGCGTCTGAATTGAATAATTGTCTTCTAGTTTCTTGATATAGTCATCTGCAAAGTCAACCATCTGCTTCAGTGCCCTCAGTATAAGAACATCGACATCTTCATCCAAGTCAATTTCCTCGTGGTAGTTCTTTACTGGAAGGATGCAGTTCACAGGAATACCCAGACGTTTACTGAACACCTCCATCTACAACGGGATGATATAGTCAGGGCTTAGAGAAGAAAAGTGGATGTGAGGACATTTTCATGACTCCATCCATCCATCCATTAGCTATACCGCTTATCCTTTGCAGGGTCGCGGGGGGGCTGGAGCCTATCCCAGCCAACATAGGGCGAGAGGCGGGGTACACCCTGGACAGGTCGCCAGTCTATCACAGGGCTGACACATAAGGACAGACAACAACTCACATTCACACCTACAGGCAATTTAGAGTCACCAATTAACCTGCATGTTTTTGGACTGTGGGAGGAAACCAGAGTACCCGGGGAGAACATGCAAACTCCACACATTTTCATGACCCATTCAGTCTCAAATGTGCAACTTCGCAAACCAAGTATTCCATTCTCATTTATGTTTTCCCTGTGTTTGTATATGTCCCAATGAGAACCAAAATAATTTTAAAAATCTGTATTACAAAGGGTGTATTTTATGCTTTTGTCACAGTTAACTTGATTTGAGAATGATGTGGCTTTGTCAAACAATAATGGCACATGCAAAAACACTGAAGCCTTCAACTGTAAGGATTAGGAGCTCCTGAAGTTTTATTTAGATTTTACCTTTTCCTTGATGGTCTTGCTCATGTAGATATCTCGTAGTTCAGCCTTCACTAATGGACAGGCCTCATCCACTCTGGTCATGATGGCCATTTCAGGAATTCCTGTTAAATAATTACTTGCTTAGCCATTGATTTTCATATTTATTAAAAGGGAGTACGGATCGAAAGACATGAAGAAAACCGTGCACATTATGTGACTTACATAAAAAAAAACTTCAGCGGGCCCCTCTCCTACATCGCTGTCTGCTGGATGTCCGTGAGGACTGTCTATGAAACGCCGTAAGGGCCTAAAACGTGTTACAGAATGTGTAAGACATGTTTTTTAGCCTCACACCCAATCACACTACAGAAAAGGGCAAACATTAGTATTAGTATGTATGCGCTAATGACATTATCCCATGCGTGGCTCTATATTTTATTTTGTGTGTGAAGGTGAGGTAGGGGCTACGTACTACCAACAAATAAGCTTTGTAACTCACTTGTACTACTTTACGGCTGTTCTGTTTTAGGGCTAACTCTGATAGGCTTTTTAAAATGTAAAAGAGCTAATTCAATTGTTTAATATTAACTCCAAGTTAGGCCTATGTTAGTTTAATTCAACTAAAGTCTAGACATTAACATTATAGACTTAAGCTCTAATTGTTCTCGATACAATATAAACATGGCTTTTCTTGTGTGAAAAAGAACGCTATTAACCCAAGCCTAATAAAATTGAAGTAAATCTGTGGTGTTATTATGAATTGAGTGAGAAAAACAAATAAAAAATAAATATAAGCAGAAGCATATCCGTTTTCAAGGGAACATTGTGCAACAAAATATCCTTCATAGATGAGGATCAAATTCATACCATGATCAAAGAGCCTATTAAAGATCGCACTCAGTAAGAAGGACATGAACAAGAGGCCTAGAGAGCATTTAGAAGTCAGTGTTGGCAGGAAAACTAAAGCTATGGTGCCTACAGTCTGGGCTTCTACCCCGGCTAAATGTGGCCATTGACAGTTCATAATATACCATCACCAAAGTTGAAAAGCAAGAAAGAAGAAGATTTTTGCAAAAAAAATATAATAAACAAATACATCTTGACTTGACATCTCCTCATGTCACGTCAAGACTGTCAAAGTAATCATCTTGGTTTATGGCATAAGAGATATTATAACACCGTATCCTGTATATTTTTTTTATGTATTTGTGAGTTAAGTAACTCGTGCTAGGGGTGCCATAATCTCAAATGCAATACCAATTCTAGGCCCATTGTTAAACAGTTAAAATTATAAATAATAGCATGAAAAATCTGTTTTACCCAAGTCCCTGGCAGCCATTCTGATGCTTTTCATCTTCTTGATGACTCCCTCAGACATGGTATTCACCGAGTCAGTTGCAATTACACAAACTAGGCAATGGATTTTTTCTTCTGCACTTGGGTTCTTATTGTAACCTGGATCGTTGTCTGACAGGGGTGCCATGGGATTAAACTGTAAAACAAACATGTCAATTTAGTGTGCAACTGACCAATTTACAGACAGGTGGTGGTGTTCACTTTACCTTGTGCCCATCCCTCACATGCCCTCGCAATGCCATTATGATGTCGTCCTCATGCACCCCATCACTGATGTGTTCCTCAATACCCATCACATCATTGAAGACAAAAGGTAGACATTTTCTGTGGTTTCCAGGCATTTCAATTTTGTAGGTTTCATACTAAAAAAAAAGAAGCAAAACTAGAAAAATCCCAGATCATTTTTCTCAAGAATATTGAAGTACGCCCACGAGTGGTAAGGGAACAAGTAAATCTGAAGCATTTGCTTCTCTAACACTTTACTTACTTTATTTGTAAAGCTCAATACAGATGAAGAGCTTTCTTCTGCCGGAGCCACACATGTCATTCTCCCTTGAAAGACACTGTTGACTGTGTTGATGAAGCTGGACTTGCCTGCTCCAACAGGTCCATGAAGAAGAATTCTGATCTTGCTCATTTGGGAGTTTCCTGGTTGATATTCTGTTAATTTACTCAACATTGAATCTCTCTGCCTGTCAGTTAAAAGGTAAACAAAAAATCGGCTTATTGGTACAGATATATAAATTCTATTAAACCAGCAACAAAAAAGATACATTTAAAATATTAATTCAAAGTGTTTGATTAATAATGTTACATAACCTATTTTTACATTGAAAACAAATGATAAATAATTTTATTTTGTATTTTGCCATTAAACATTCAAAGTCTAAATGTGTGGAATAAAGGTTTTGGAAGGTAACACATTGTTTATAACTGATTGGCTTGTGTATTAAAAATGTAGACGAAAGATCTGTGACTTACTCCCAATTTATTTTTCTCCAGGCTTTATCCAGTTCTGAAAGAAAACACCCAAAAAACAGATTGAAAACTGTAGTTTCTGTCGGGGTCATCGTGTCAGGCTCCTGTAATCATACAATTTTTGCTAGCCTATAGTCATTATACAGCATCTTTTCATAACCTTTAATTGTCTCAACTACAACATTATCCAGCAAGCTTACTAGGTGGTGGCAACGGGGGTTGTGCTGGAACAAACACAGTCCTTATCTCTGTGTGAACACGTTGATGAGACTGTGGCTGTCCCATCTTTGTGCTAATTCCTTGTTGGAGATCTTGGTCAATTCCCTTTTCTGGTGTGCAGGATTAAATGTATATCACTGCAAGTAATGCTAACCCAACAGTGTAGCCTACTCTTAGCAATTCTAAACGGAGTGCAGTCGTAAGAAATATTTTTAAAGCACGGTAGTTGTTCATACACACGTGATCTATATGGGTTGGGTAATCATTTTATAGCACCACATAAAATTATAACAGTTGTGACCTTGAATACAGTATTGAAATGGGCATTGACTCTTAGAACTCTATAGACATAAACTATAGTTTTTGTTGCTAACTGTCATGAATTTATCATAACCTGTGAAAAACAAAGTGTACCTTTACAAACCCTGTCACTCTCAAAAAACTGTTTAAACCGAGGATAATCTCAGACATTTGACTTTGTGCCTAGTATACGGTCACGACTCTCACTTTGGTTATAAAGGGACTGAATGGCTTGTAGCAATGGCCCCGGTACCCCATACTCCCGCAGTACCCCTGTAATGGCAGAATGCTGATGACTTGCATTTGTATACACTGATGAATGATTGTTCAAACTGGTTGACGTATTAACTGATTGACCACAGCTGCATGCCGTCAACTACAGGTGTTAATGTTTCGTTTAGAGGATAGCAAAGGTTGTAATTCGTTGCTGAAGGGGTCACACTGGAGACAGGAGGTCTGCAGATAAGATAATACCAGCCAGGAATGTGTCACTTTAATGGCCAGCAACCTAACCCCAATATGTGTGTGTTTTTACAATTAGGAACAGGGCACTCCCATTGTCTATATAGGAATACTGACTGCAGAAGTAAATTGTCATCTCCTTCGGACAGCGTCTTAAACGCTGTGTGGGGTGGTCCTTTTGCAAACGCATTTGATCCTTTGCAGAAGCACCTTTTTTCAACAAAAGAGATTGAGTGGTGAGATTGACAGGCGGATTGGTGCAGCATCAGCAGTAATGCGGGCGTTGTACCGGACCGTCGCGGTGAACGATTTAGCAGTCGGTCAACATTCCAACCCCTACCTATGGTCATGAGCTTTGGGTAGTGACCTAAAGAATGAGGTCGCGAGTACAAGTGGCTGAAATGTGTTTCCTCCGTAGAGTGGCTGGGCTCAACCTTAGGGATAGGGTAAAGAGCTCGGTCATCCGGAGGGAGCTCGGAGTAGAGCCGCTGCTCCTTCGTGTCGAAAGAAGCTAGATGAGGTGGTTCGGGCATCTGATTAGGATGCCTCCTGGGCGCCTCCTGTTTGAGTTTTTCCAGGCACGCCCTACTGGTAGGAGAAACCCGGGGTAGACCCCGAACACACTGGAGAGATTATATATCTCATCTTGCCGGGGAACGCCTCAGGATCCTCCAGGAGGAGCTGGAAAGTGTTGCTGGGGATAGGGACGACTGGACTACCCTTCTTAGCCTGCTGCCATCGTGACCCAGCCCCGGATAAGCGGCGGAAAATGGATGGATGCATGGATAATCTCAGACATCACGTTGATGGTGGCCTTTTTACTTACTGTTGAGATGCAAATGTGTTTTTATATTGTACTGGTTAACATACTGAAGATGATATTTCCGAATTACAGACCCGAAAAATATAGCTTTTAACAAATAGGGCTTAATATTTAACTGATCCACTAAAACCTCTGCTGATTATCTGTAGTAAATGTACACACATTTTAAATTAAACGTTGTAGCCGTTTCAACTTAAAATATTTAAATTGATTGAACAGTGCAATATAAAAAGTGTCATATGTTAAAGTTTCATTGCTTGATTTAATAAATTAACTTTGAGACTGCTGTCATGATCAACCTCAAAAACCATGTGCTTTATTTCTCTTTTCACAACAAGCACATCCCGACTGCCTCATGTAGCTCCCACTTGTGTCGTCGTAAGTGAAGGCACCTTAATGGGCAATTGTGTCCTTGGTCAAAAGGGTGAATATATATAGTTCTGTTTTCAAGTGGTGGCCGACACTTACGCCGCTGCCTTCAGGTTGCTAAGCACATGGTACCGAGGGAGACTGTGCTGTTGTCAAGGATGGTGGTTCGCTGTTGGGTTGTGGACCAGGGGCTCGTGGTGTTACGGACTAACTCCCCAGGGACCTGCTGCGGCAGATGAGGACTGCAGGTTCTCTTTTGGGGTAGTCCTGAGCCCCAGCATGGGAGTCAACCCAACAGTCATCCTGAAGGCTGGCCCTGAGTGCAACTTTTATAAAGCGATGAAATCGCTCACACAATCCATTAGCCCTCTGGGTGATATGCAGTGGTGCGGTGAAGTTTTGCCCTGAGCAATCAAGTTTCAAAGCTCTGACGCAAACTTGGGGTCCGCTGTCAGAGGAGACATCAGACGGGGAGCCGAACCAAGCAATACAAGTGTCAATGAACGCTTCATGCGTGAATGTAGTTGGCGACAGCGGGATGGCCTCTGGCCATCGTGTTGTTCTGTCTACCTTTATTAGGAAGTGGGTGAACCTGCGGGAGGACGGCAGTGATACCACCAGGTCCACATTCACATGGTCAAAACATCTCTCAGGTACCTAGAAAGACACAAACGGGGCTTTACAAAGGTACCTTAGAGTGTTGGCATATGACAACCTTTTTAAGCCTGTGCCAGAACCTTTTTGCCACCACCATCCTTTGAGCAGACTTGATGCCGAGGTAAGACTATGAATGGCATTGAAAACCTGTTGTCCCCACCCATCGGGCATGACAGCTGTGGTTGTCCTGTGAAAATGTTGCACAGTAGCGTGGCGCCCGCGTTGTTGAACGCGAGGTCCTTAAACTGGAGCCCTGTGAAGGTGGTCTTGCAGACCAGGACGCCTCGGTTCAAAGCTTGGTCCATCGCCAGGCGGGTATAGTCGATTCCCTGGTAGAATGTAGCTAACTGGGAGAGGCAGTCGGCCACCAGGTTGTCTTTACCTGCAACATCCATAGTGAACTGAGAAACAAAAGCAAGCTGGTGCAGCTGACGGGAGGGCCATGGCTACAAAACCTTGGCCACGGTAAAAGTCAAAGTGCAAGCCCTGTCAAACTCACAGGACCAGTCAATAGCCTGCTTGGGGGTCTTGCCCTTGAGGGACTTGTGAAGGGTTTGAGCTGGGCTGCATGGGGGGTAAAGCTATGATAAAATAACTCTAACAGGGTCATCACGGTGATGGGGCAGGGTAAACTATTCACAGCCTTCACCTTCAATGGCAGCAGCATCACACCGTTCTTAGTAATGCGGTGCCTAAGGAAGTCGATAGTGTCCAATCCATACTGGCACTTGGCTGGATTGATAATTAAGCCTTGCTGACTGAGCCGCTCACACAACTACTCAAAATTATCAGTAACTGTTGCATTACCTCTAATGAATAGCTTTATGAAAAGTTATAAACAATATTCCATCAAAGTTCCAGGGTAAAGACATCCATTTACAACTATTTACAGTGGAACATGAACCATGCCATCTATGCATTGTTAATACTTTATCACCCTCATTTATCAGACACTATTTCTATGGTCCCAATCCCATGTGACAGTTTTCCAGACATTGTTGTTAGGTTTGACAGTATGTGTATATGCAGGCCTTTGTCCTTGCTTTTGCAATACTACTGTACCAACTCATTACTGATGATTGCTTTAATATTGTAGTAAGAGTATAAACACAATAGTATTCATCGAGTAAGAACACGGAGGAAGAAGAGGACGTGGTGGTGAAAAAATGGATGTATCCGTTCTGAGAAGTGGCCTTCGACCTTTGAGAAGTGTTGTGAAGGGATGTGGTCAAGAAAAACATTTTGTTTTCACAGTTGAGAAGGATGTTTTTGTTTGGCACTTTGTAGCTGTACCTAAGTTTGTGATTTTATTTCATACAGTAAATACATTTAAAATGTTGTTCAATGATTCTACAATGATTTAGAACCACATTGAAAATATATCAAGTATTTTATACTTCAGTATTATACCAACAACTAAACTATAAAGCTATTGTTATGTTGTGTGTGGGAGATCTAAACTCATGTTGAGGTTCTGAAATGAGTTCTGAAGCGATTGCAAAAAACTGTAACAAACAATAACTCAGTTCTTAATTAACCCCCCATGATATATAATATTTGCCTTCTCAATACTAATGTAATGTAAATTCAATGTTATAAATTCTAGATAAGACATGTGGTAATTTCAAGGTCACGATTTATAACTGAACAGCAGTGCAGTAAAAACTGGCTCTTCCTTTAATCACATTTTGTGACCACTGTCAAACCGCCAGTCTGCTGAGTGTTATATTTAACTAGCTTACTGTAAACCATGTGATTTCTCAGAAACAGTTCTCTTCACTTAGCTCACTTTTTCTCAGATTTTTATATAAGCTCCCATTGGACAATGTCGGTACTTACAGTAAGACGAATTTTACTTGACATTTCATACCATGTACTCTGTTTCTGGGTTTTTTTAAACCATTATTTAACCAGACAAGTCCAACTGAGAACCAGTTCTCTTTTGCTGTGGCAACCAAATTAATGAATAAATGCATTTAAATATAAAATCTATTATACATTTCTCTTCTGAAAGCTTGACTCCACTTTGTGTAATCCTACTACAATGTCATACAATACAACTTGTCAGATTCTTTTTTATCCAAACCAACAGCCAGTGGAAACCTAATCTTTGAACTAATTTAAAACAGTGTACACAATGATGACAGCAGATGTTTGGACAACTTGAAATTAAAATATGTAGTTTATGATGAGTTTATTGTTATTTATAGAATGACTCGTGTATGGGATGCAATATAATGCACGGCCCGGTTGAACCATAAACTAGAACTTCTTTGAGGGATGAGCAAAATCGCCATTGCCTAGAAGTTGGATCACTGCTCGTATGTAATGCTGTGCTTGAAAAACAAAGGTTTATTCAACACACAAATGATCTTGTCTGATCTCTTAAAAACATGTAGCTTATAGAAAAATCTCTGTAAATAACATAACATTGCTATACCCTGTATATTTATTTTGTAGCTATAAGAACTATTTATAGTTAAAACGTCTGAGGTGAGGTTTTAGAGACAGCAGAGGGTGAGCTTCGTATTCAGGAAAAAATCATTACTACTTTTTGAGGTACCTGAATATTCCCAATAGACATAAAACATTTTTGCATTGAAAAATTTACCACAAGGATATGTTAAAAGATGCATTAACACATAACTTTTACCATTTTCGTTTAGATGAAAAACATGTTTCTTATGTAAAAAAAAAAAAAGTAGAAAAATCAGTGTGTCTTCATTTGTCAAAACCACACCTTTGTGTTTGTGAACATGCACTACAGTCATATTCAGCCATTAAAATGTAAGGACGCTAGAAACAAATAGTGAGAAGACTCTAAACCAGGTGGTTCAAAGTACCTCTATAGTCTTTGTCAAAAGCTACACATTTCACGCCCTAAACCCTTGCTTGTATACTTAATGAATGCCCATCAGTCATATATCTCAGTAGCCCGACCACAAATGTGATGATGTCTCCACTGAAAGGGCTGATCACAGACAGCCACACAGAGGGACAAGCACAGCCATGGCACTTGACAGTGGCGGGTTGTACAATTTAGCTCTGTCAGCGGAATCCATCCGACCGCCTGTGGGTTTGCAATAGCATGACGTCTGTATCGTTGTTCTAGCAGCTCGGCAGTGTGTGTTACTGATGGAAAAGACACGAGTTCACTGGGATAGCCAGAGTTGTGCGGCAAGCTGCCATCTTAAACAGAAGTGTGAGTGACATACACTTTATATTCTACTTCTGAAAACAGATTCACTTGTCACTTCAGGCTTTTGTGGGGATTATTGTACACTATTCATTTGAGTGGGGTCAAGGTAAACAATCAATAAATAATGCACAATTCCTTCACAAAAACCTCACAATGCATATATACATGCCGTTTTAGACAGTTTTCAGTAATTATAAATAATGATGCATGTTAAAGGTTTGACGGTAAGTTTGAAAGTAAAACGGAAAAATCAATAAGATTTTTGCAATCATATTCTATACTTTTCAATAAAGACATACCACTTTAATGTTGCCGCAATATTTCTAGCCAACGTTTAAAAACAAATACAACATACAAAAACATGTTTTGCATCAGTAAAGACATTTTACAAACTTTTTTTTACTTCAGTAAAGACAAAGCATTTTTAAGATTAAGTCTCACTAACAGCTCATAAACAGCTCACCCTGTGAAATAACCCATACAAATGCAGTTGGATTTACCTAAAAATGCAGCTTGTCCAACTCCCCTATTTCTAACGATGGATCACATGCGTTTGAACACATAGACGACATTGTTGCAGGTTGGGCAGCGATGCTCCACATCTTGACAAGATTCCACACAGAAGGGGATGCAGCAGCAAAGCCAGCATCTTCACAAACACACAAATCAAAATGGAGAATGTCAAACCAGTAAAGCACACAGAAACAAAACAAAAAATTGGATCCTGTCTGTATCCTCGTGAATACAGTAAGCACATTTTGCCCCGTTACATTGTGCATTGTGCATAGCACGTAAGGTTCATTGATAATTAGAGAAAACCTGGTTTCAGTCAGCGAGCCAGTCTGAGTTCTCTTACCCGCCCAGGGTGAGGCCGCCACAGACGAGCCAGGCCAGCAGACCGGCACTGTGCTCTGTCTTGGTGACTACCGTCTGCTGGCAGTGTGGACACAGCGTCTGGCCTGCGACGTCCCGCAGGCTGGGGCTCACCACCACATGGGTCACTGGAGAGACAGAGACGCATGAAAGGGAGTACTGCATTAATAGACAGCACTGGGCAATCATGATATTAGGACTGTGTATTGGCAAGAATCTGGCGATACAATACGTATCATGATGCAGGGGCTGCGATTTCATATATCCCGATTATAACTATACTGTGTGCAAGGCAATATATTGCGATATTTGTATCTAATCTTTGGAAAACTGTATAGCATGTAGTAAAGAAAGGTTTACTTGCTATACATGCATGTCAGCAGAACGGTGGGATATCCATTTGTATTATCAAAGTCCCTGTAACATCCAACATCATAGCTCAACGTTTTGTACCATTTGAGCAAAGAAATACTAATTTGCCTATATTAGTAAAAAAAAAAAAAAAAATCGATTCTGTGTTTTATAGAATCAATATTGTATCGCTAAATAAAATATTGCGATACTCTAGTAAATCAATATTTTCTTACACCCTACATGATATGCTACAAAAAGAGAGTATTCTGCATGATGGCTTGTTCCAGTTAAATGAGCACAAGACCCGTTGTACAAAACAAGCCTTTTTTTAAAGCAACTGATTTTCCACCTGTTCACCACTAGAGAGCATAATCCTCCAGACATCTGTAATCACTGTACACTGCGATCAGGCTCCACTGAATGTCTTACATGTGATACGTATGAGAAGGAAAATGCTTTCTTTACAATATCGACTAGCTATTTGCCAATAATATTAATCTACAATGGAACATTGTGTGTTGCCAGAGAACTACAGTTTTGAAGTGTTTTTGCTCCCGTATTGCACAGTTAGAATAAAGTAGAGTCACTACATCCTCAATACATCCTTTTGTACAAATTGATATCAGGAGCATTACATAATGTTTATGGTCCATTGTTTTACAGTTGCTTAGAACTCAATAATATAATGTATGATAGTAGTTAAAAGCTGAACCACCTGCATTCTCAAGGTTTGCGGAAGTGTTCTAGTAAACTATGCAGGTTAAGATGTTAAATAAACTGTAAAATGTTTATGTATCTTAAAATGCTTGCCTCATCCATCAGAAATATGTTTGTGACAACAACGGAAAATTACAAGGACAACTATATTGACATGACCTTATGAGAGGGAATACTGTACAAAACATTTCCACTCGACAAAAAAACGTCTTACTCGTGAATAAGTTTGAAGCGCTGAATTTATAGTAAGCTTCTGGTTGGGTCCTTATGTGTATATTGTTTGTTTAATTAGTAAAATAGATAAGTAAAACATTTTAACAAAAGTCAGACACAAAATGTGCTTGCTGTGCTTTTGCCGTTGCACTTAAATGAAACAGTGACAGTGATATGAGCATTGCTTAAACCTATAGTAACAGACTTAGTAACAGCATGTCCAACACAATGTCTTTAAATGTCTCATTGGAAGTCAGTTCAAGGTTTTAGAGATCCAAAAACATTTTTAACCACATTATATGCTATAGCTCATTCTGCAAGCCTCTCCTGGTTTAGATATGAGCCTGTAGTGTAATACCAGTAGTGAGAGTAGTAGGAGGCAAGCAAAAGCTAGTGACTGAGAACTGAAACACAGA
>JAVQIZ010033364.1:0-10159 GCA_036023535.2 Galaxias brevipinnis
TAAAGTATATAGCATGTATTTTAAATAACTAATTGTTGACTGATTGCTTATTCCACTTAAGGTAATGTAGGTACAGGGGTTTACTTCAAAATGAATCAAAGTTTGACCGTGAAAAAGTATGTGAACAGGTAGGCAAGAAGACTTCAAGACTTGATGCGCGGAAAAATCGGTGCCTGTTTTCTACCAAAATAAAGTATTTAGAACGAAATTCAGCGTTAAGTTTTGAAATTACAATATGATGTTATTAACAGTAAGTATATGGAAAGATTAAATTGTCCATGATTTAAGAATAAATGCTTAAATCAGTACATCAATGGTTTGATATTAAATAAAGCATGTATTTTTTGATCAAACTGCTTAAAGTTAAGGATTTGTTCATGCAAGAACAAAACCTGCGCACTTTAAAAGCTAAATGTGAATTAGCAAGAGCTCTATCGATCTTGGCACGTATATGTTGTCAAACGAGGTTTACATTTGAATTACTGAATAGGCTCAGACCAACAAAAACGTTTTATTTGTGGTGATTCAAACAGTTTCAAAACGCTACACAGCGCGATTTTTAGCCGCTGCGTGAATTGTGTCCCGTTAAGACAACATTGCAGCGGTTGGAGTTGTCTAGCCTACTCTATCTTCCATAGTTGTTCGTTCTTTAAATTAACAAGTTGTGCCAAGGTTTAAACTTGCTAACTTTTCTTTCACTCTCCTCAAAACAAACGCCTCTCTGTCACTGTGCGTGTGTGTAATGTTTGTGTGCAAGTTGGGCGGGACCTGCGTGTGTGACTCTGTGTCTATGAGGGAGAAAGGAAAGCGCTACGCTAAAACAAATCTCATTTTGGCCGCGGCGGGAAACTGACTTGACAACATAATACTCAATGTTCACGATGCGGTCATTTACGGCATGTAGTGCAATCCATGATGTATCGTGTAAACTCGATATATCGCCCAGCCCTAGCTTGCAGTATCAAAAGTAGGGAAAGATTATCTTCTTTTCAGGTGGCAAGTAAGGTGTTAACCCTGCAGGAATAGGTAATAGGGATAGGTATAGGGATATCTCTCAGCTTAATAAACAACTTTTTTTTATATCTGGCCGTGCCGAGAGCGGATAAGGAGGGGGGTGGCTCTGAGACGTCTTTGCTCACCGTTAAGCCTTCTTGAGGTGTCGTGGGCTCAAATTAACAAAACATCCGGGATGGAGGGTGCCCACTTGAAAACCCAAATGACATATCTGCTCTCAACCCAAGTCCATTCTAAAATATTGGCTTTTGAAGAGCTCATCAGAGTATGGCATGATGGATCCTATCACATCCTATCCTGTGTTTATTGAAATTGACTACTTCAACCTGTCTTGAAAAAACCTAATTGCGTGATCTTAAATTTACCTCGACGGAACCTTTTTAGTCCCGTCTGATTTGTTAGGTCAATTCAAGTCAGGTTTAGGACTTTAATGCTGACTTTTCTTAGTACGCTTTTTGGAACGAGCCTCTGGTGGCTCATCGGGCTAAAGCGCACATCACAAAGGCTAGTCCTTGACGCAGCAGCCTGGGTTTAGATTATTAGAGTAGTAGGTATCGGGCATCTTTCGACTGTCTGAGCGTTCTTTCCCAGAGCAAAAATGTTGTCTTATTGTTGTCTAGGAGCAATAAATTAGTTCTTAATCTTGTCTCATTTGTGCTCGTTTGTTTCTGACTAATTGCTCCTAAAGGCCTCTTAGGAACAAATTAAGGGAAGTAAAAGAGAACTTGATTTTGAGACTTTGATGAGCTTTGATTGAGATACAAATACTTTTCATAAATATTTAGAGTTACATATGAGACTCATTAGAAACAATTCTGAGATCTCCTTTACTGTTCAGTTTCAGACAAATGTGAGACTATATTTCACTATTTCTCATGAGGAGATTTGGAGAGGTAAGAGACATAGCTCAAATTCTCATTTAGGTATCACAAATGTCTCATAAGTGTCTATTACAAAAAAAGAGACACTAATGAGACCAAATTTTGGGATTTTGCATTTCTATGACATGTTTCAAGTCAGCAGTTTTGAGGTGTGTGTAGGGTACTTCTTTTTGATTAACTGGCCGAGCAGACAGCGGCTTTAGAGGGGGGTGGCTCTGAGACATCATTGCTCACCATTAAGCCTTCTGGAGGTGTCGTGGCCTCAAATTAACTTAACACCCGGGATGGAGGGTGCCCACTTGAAAACCCCAATGACATGTCTACTCTCAACCCAAATCCATTCTAAATATTGGTTTTTGAAGCGCTCATCTTGGAGTATGACACAATGGATATCATATTATCGTATCTTGTGTATTTTGATAGCATAGCATTTCCTTTACAAAGGACACTTTAATTGGTGTCTGTTTTTGTGGGAAAATGGCATGTTACCCTGGAGCAAAACCATGCAATAGAGGGTAAAAAAAATTTGCATGTTTTGGTAAATACTAAAAGCGTAACTAAACACATAAGGGGACATGATTTTATTTTTGGGGGGGGTTTGTGAACTTGCACTTACAGTTCCAGGGCTTCATTTATACAATTCAACAATAAGAGAATGCAGAGAAAACATTTTCTGTGCGAAAACGTTACTGATTACCATACAGCAGAGATGCTCATAAGTCTTTGAGCTCGAGTCCAAGTCAAGTCTCAAGTCTCTGGTCACGAGTCCAAGTCAAGTCTCAAGTCTGTAGCAAAAGCCATCTGAAACCACGGGCTTTTGAAAGAAGAACTGGTTCTAAGCTAATGTTGCAGGCTATATCAATATTTTTTTTCTGAACATAGAGAGGGTGCCTTATAAATGTACATAGACTAACTAATCAGAAATTAGATTGCTAGATTTTGCCGTGTGTACTGTAAATACATTAGCATTAAGTAGCAAACTGTAACAGCATTGTTTTTTAACAAATCGCTCATATAGACTACAATGTGATAACTCAGATTGTGAACGCACCCAGGCATGTGCAGAGGATTTTAGAGGTGTAGGGTAATAATGATACATGCAAAGAAATTAAATGTATTTCAGCAAATTCTCCTCACATGTTAACTAGCCCAACTCTTACCTAACCCTCTGACTGACATACTCCTTTGCAGAAGCTCTGTACTGCTGACAAAGATGCACTTCCTCTGGCAGCATGGCTGCCTCTCTCGCCTCCATATTCCTCTTACCACATTCTCTATAAAGGCATTAGGCATAATTGCTTCAGTAATAACGGGCAATAAGAAGATGCTGATATTGTATGGCTAAGATACTATTACTATGTGCCAACAAATTAATAGGCTTCTGTGTCAGGTTTGGCTTGTAAAGCCTCTTCTCTCGAGGGTGTTGCTTGTAAAGCCTGGTTTATACTTCGGGGAGTCCTCCCAAATCCTAACAGCGCATCGCGCGAAGCGTCTTCTCAGTGCATCAAACAATCGCTGATTGGTTGAGCAGGTGAGGGTAGGAAGCGAGTATATTCAGGAATATTTTGGCTGTATCCAAAACTAATGAAAACGCAGATGACACAATAAAATGGAGCAGTGAGGCTGATTTTCAATAGCCTTTGAATCGTATTAAGCGGTTTTCTATGCACTTAGCATGTACATAGGCTAGCCTAACTGTTTTCTATATTGATTGACAAACTGTATGTGAATGTATTGTACAGCACTTTGGTTGGCTCTGATTGTTTTAAACGGGCTCTATAAATCGATTTGATTTGAGAAAATATGAAAAGCAGCGAGCAACCTTCTGCAAAGAGTATAGAAGCAATGCAAGTTCTTTGCCTTCGGTCTCTTTGTTTACACCTTCGCGGGACACGCACCGGAGTTTCCAAGTCTGTGCTTCTTCACGATTTTCTGTACATTGTGTTATTGAATGCAACCCTGCCACCTAGTGGGCCCGTTAAAGTTACGTTGAAGTATGTTGGCAAACTACTGTGCGAACGTAAGTTCCAAATGAACGTTTACATTCGCAAACGCTCACGCAGAAGTATAAACCAGGTGTAAGCCTCTAAAGCCTCTACCTCTCTCTCAGGTGTTATTAAGTCAGAGTTATCTGTTGTCTCCTATATGCTGCTGCTGGGACTTCATTTTAACCATGTATTAAGAGATATGCTACCCTTGGCTACTTCCTGGCGCTCCTTCTCCTTTCTTTTCTGAGTTCTTTCTTTTCTTGGCATTGCACTGCAAGCATGATTAAAATTAATCCTGTTTAATTACTTTGTAATGTTTCACCACTCCGATAATTTTCAGCTCCTACCCCCATGCACCAGAATGCTGAATGCCTTACTACACTATTATTTTGTTATATAATGCATTATTATAATAATAATTATTTATTGTTTTATTTGCCTATTATTTTTGTTCATCATCTTATGCTACCTGCAAGTAAGCCAGGGCTGTACAGTGCGACAGTTTCGGTAGCATATGCAACTAAAAATTATGCGGTGCGCATAGAAAAATGTGAGTGGGTTGCACTGGTATCCTACGTGATGTAACTTATAGTCAAGATTAGCCTACAACACAGCAGAGAGCACAGGTGTAGAGTACATCGTAAACTTTGGCAGCAGGGGCGTTGCTTTCACAGAAACATTCCACCACATTGTTGACATAAATAAATATTTGAATGAATAAGTTGAAAATCATGTAGCTAGCTTTTTATGTTGAAATGGCCTTGCAGTTGCCTAGCTCATAGTTTCCTATTTCTTTCATAGTTCTTATTGTTTTAGGTTGACATGTAATGACCTATAACGTCAGCCCCAACCCCCTCCCTAAAAAAATAATATTGGGATTTTTTTTATTTCTCATATTGGCCCTGCAAATGTTTACAGTAGCCTACATTAAAATGCCTTAAAAAAATAGAGCGATAAAGAACTGAAGGTGCCCAAAAAAAGTAAATTTTTATTGATAAAACATGTTTAACTGCTACCACCTAAAAAAGTAAGCATACAGCCCTGTAAGCATTTTACTGCTCTATGTACCTGTATACAGTTCACATAACAAATACAACTACTACTACTAATACTACTACTACTACTACTCAACATGTGTGATCTTAGTGATCAATTGTATTAGAGAACATCTATTTTCTTTTATAGGACTGAGAGAGTGAGAAAGAGAGAGAGAACTAACGTTAGCTAGCTAACGTATTAAATTAGATAACCAGCCTGAGACAATAATAATAATAATAATGATAATAATAATAACAATAATAATAATAGTAGATTACATTTGATAGAGCACGTTTCTAGAACCAAAAGCGCTTTACGGTATTAGGGGGAGCGTATCCATAAGACATTAAAACTGCAGTGGTGCGATGGGCCCGTTCTTTTAAGTTCAGTGAATGGGTCACAAGACTTCGACCATATTCCACTGATTCCCACATTACTAGCAAAAGGTATCAACGCTAACGATAGCTAGTTGGCACACTTTAAGCTGCCAAATAATTAAAGCCTAGACCTTAATTGCTAAATACTTGTCAAACAATTCCTAAAGCATAAAACAAAAATGAACTGTATATTTATACTTTGTTCGGCCTCATACCTGATGTCTGCCTTAAACTAACCCATAACTTGCGACTGTATGAATGTTGTGTGTGGGTGCAGTTTCGCGTGCGTGCGTTCTTTCACCAAGGCTTCAGTGCTCACCGCTACTAGTGATGTGTTGTTGAACGATTTGTTAATTTTGAACGAATTTTTAAACTGACTCAAGACTGGAGCTAGCTAGGAACGAGAGCAACAGATCGGGACCGGAGGGGAGGTTGCACAAAGCAGCACAGGAAATCGTTTTAGAGCCAATCAGAGCCAAGCAAAAAAGACGGTTTGTAGTTTTTATTTGAATTTTTATATAACGTTTTTGACTACGCTTCACAGTGCAACACGATAAAAACTAGTTAGCATGTTTAGAAGTAACCGTCTCTCTCTACAAACCAGGTATGAATTGTAAGTGTTCGTAAAACAGGGACCTTAAATTCGCGGTTCTAAAATATCTCTATGGAGAATAGAGTGGGGAAATTCTCTTCCGGAACGGTTGGTGGGAGGAGCGTCTGTACTCTATTCGGTTAAGTCATGACGTATCAATCTTCGATATTACACTTTCTGGGTCCAAGTCGTTAGTGCCAGTCTGTGGTACTGCGCTGGCTGAGGCTTGTCTTTCCAACATGCCACAGTGCTGTGTCCGTTGACTACTGACTTTCTACCGCTTTCTTTGCAACAAGAAAGAGAAGAAGAAATGGCTTAAATTGATAAGACAAGTTATAATTCTTGGAATGAAATAAAGGAAAAACGTTCGCACCAGTGTGGGTGCTTGTAAGCCAGCTAAGTTAGTACGGTCGGTATGGTCATGACACCTGCTACCAGTGTTATATTTGTGCTACTATAGTTTTAACTTCTGAACAATTCAATGACTTAAACACAAGTAAAAGTATATTGTTTGAGCGACAGCCTGAGATTTAGGCCTGGTTTCCCATACAGGGATTAAGCCAAATCCTAAACTAAAACAATTTTCAATGGAGAATCTCCATTGACAGTAAGATTCAGTCCAGAACCAGGCTTAATCCAAGTACGGGAAACCGGGCCACAATGTCTAATTCGACTCAGTGTCTTAGCACACACCAGCCCAAGTTCTCACTATTTCCATATTTTCTATTTCTATTGAGCCTATATATAATGTCTTAATTGAAAGGGTAGACCCTCGTCTTTTTAGATAGAAAAGCTAACTTACCTTTACAGAAACTGTGAAATAGCCTACTAGCACATCTCCCATTAGGCCTACATTAGAGTTGGAAACATCTGGAGTTATGCTAAAACAGGCTGCGCCTTAACATTGTGGTTGTAAAGAAGTCCAAATCCATGACTAAATCCAGATAAAATGTACATCCATATCACCGTAGGATAAAAGGCATATCAAAGCTCACAAACACAAGGTATAGCCCCAAGCTTTAAAATTATACTACATATTCACAGTTTAAGATATTCATTGCCAATGACTTCCAAGTTCCTCACAATCATTGTTTTGCATAATCATATGACTAACGTATTTAAAACAATTTACAGGAGTGAAAACTTCACCCCAACCGGCAACTATTGGATGTGCAGTTGGCGTTTCCCCTATGGCAAATCTGCTGAAATTAATGAACTTATTCCCTTGTGGGGCATCTTCCCATCTTCCTGTTTTCTTTAATGATTTAAAGGTGGAGTAGGCAGTTTTCTGCAAATGCAAAACAAAATGCTGTAATTTGAAAATACAGCCCTCCTCCTGCAGTGCTCCCTATCCTAAGCCCCTCCCAACAGACGAGCATGGGCATTTGCACGCGCTTCATATGCGCGAAACACAAGGTTGCTCGGCTTCACCAGAGCCTGGGGCAATCATCTGCGAGCCAACGGCATATGGGGTTCCATTAATGCCAAAATTATGCAAACGGCTTATTGTGTTGTCATTGCTTATTGCGTTGGCTTTGTACAATGCATTTCTCATTGCCTATTGCGTTGTTCCCTGTATTGACAATGCTGAGAGAAATATTTAAACTCCCAAATGGTCGACTAGGTCGCAAGCAACAGACAACAGCGATGGAAAAATATTGCTAGTGGAAGGCTGTGTGTAACAATCAGCATAGTCAATGCAAACAATAACACAATATCCAACAGGCAATGTATAAAGCCAACAACAAACGAAAAGCCAGTTGCATAATTTTGGCATTGAATGGAAACCCACAACGCCAACCCAAGCTCCAAATTCAAATTGTGGCCGATGCAACCTTGGAGTTCTCTCCATCTCTGAAATGCTTCACCGATATTTACACGTGTTCTATTGCGTTTATTGTCAGACTCTGTTTTAGACTCTCTTTTTGATGTCTGTCTTACTCTTTTTGAGTTGCTTTGCAGTGTAGGCAGTTGTCGCCAATGCTGGAATAGCAACTTTTTCAGCAGGATTGTCCGCCATTGAATCACACTTTCACTGACTGAAAGGACGTTAACACGCATCTGCATTTGTAGAACAGCCAGTAGAACGCCCTCTCTCTAAAATTACCTGTGATTGGCCAAAGTCTACCGTCACAGGTAAAATTTTCTTTAGTCTGTAAACAGAGCCAAGAGGAGGGCAGGAGTAGAGATTTTACCTCAGACCACCACTAGAACATGCTGAACAGTTAATATGGAATGTTTGCCCAATGATGCCAAAACTAAACTGCCTATCCCACCTTTAAGCCATTTTTTATGTATTCGGGGGTTTTTTGGTTACAGAAAATGTATTAGTTTTTCCAAATGAAATATTTGTCATAATTAATTTATAACAAGAAACATTTGTCAAAAAACATGTTAAGTGTGATTTGCCAAAACGTAATTTATTATTTCTCACAATTAATTAAAATTACACTAGTTCAGATCAGGAATGCTTGGTAGGAAACAATCTTTATAAAATGTTTTTTGAGTGCAAATATTAACAGCCCGTGATGCCAACATGATGTTGGACCTTTGAGCACTGGCAGGATGACAAGGTCAAGAGAAGTCCATACATCGAGGTGACAATTGTTGACTCCGGTCAGATGTAGGTTTCTCTGGATCTGATGCCAGTAGTTATTATTTTATTTTTTTCTAGTGAACCAGATGGTGTCATCTCACACTCTTGGCTACAATATCGTCAGTTTTCGGTGTCTGCACTCTTCAATAAGCATTCCACGTCAATGCAGGACACAATTTTCTCAACCCAAATCTACAAGTTCGCCATATGGTTGCATTTGTTTGTTAGTTGGTCTGCACTGACTGACCCTCAACATGCAGCTATATTTAAAACAATTTAACCCTCACGCATCTAAAACCAAGAAATTAGCGCTGTTTTTATATTATTATTATCCTAACGATACCTAGGCTCTGCAGCTAACCTGGGGGTGGCAGACTTAAACTATAGCTTAACTTCACTAACCATCCAAAATCTGGCTGTATATTTATAATGTTTTTCATCTTTGTTCACGTCCAAAGTTACAGCAGTCTTGCACGTTTTTATCTTTAAGTGTCAGCTACATGGCTATATATTACTACTGCTAACTTCTATCTCATGCCAACCTTGTAATTCCTCTTTTGCATGGATGCCGGAAAGCTAACCCTAATTACACCATTCGGAAGAACTACAATACTCACTCTATTGTAGTTAAAATAATTTAGACCCTTTGGTACCTCACTAATTGGAAGTAACGGTGAAACAGTTCCGCGATTGTGTTTTTCTTAGGAAACAGAGTTTGGACTCAAGCCTGGTATATACTTTGCGAAGCAGCACGTAAACAGCTCTGAGTAGCTTCGAAGACCAGGGGTTTCTGGAAAAGCGTAGCTCACCGAGGCCCACCGACATGTTGACGGGGAGTCCTCCCAAATCCTAACAGCCTGTCGCGCGAAGCGTCTTCTCAGTGCGTCAAACAATCGCTGACTGGGTGAGCAGGGTAGGAAGCAAGTAGATATTCGGTAATATTTTGGCTGTATCTAAACAAATTAAAACGTAGATGACACAATGAACTGGAGCTGATTTTCAATAGCCTTCGAATCATATTAATGGTTTTCTATAGTATAGCCAAACTGTTTTCTGAATTGTTTGATAAACTGTATATGAATACATTGTACAGCACTTTGGTCAGCGCTGCTTGTTTGAAACGTTTTCGATAAATAAACTTGATCTGATTTGATATTAGAAAATATGAAAATCAGTGAGCAACCTTGGTCTCTTTGTTTATACTTTCGCAGACACGAATGGGAGTTTTCCTGTCTATGCTTCTTCTACGGTTTTCTGTATATTCTGGATTACTGAATTCGACGTTGCCACCTAGTGGGCCTGTTAAACTTACGTTGAAGTATGTAGGCAAACTACTGCGCGAAAGTAAGCGCCAAATGAACGTTTACATTCGCTAACGTGATCACGCGGAAGTACAAACCAGGCTTCAGGCATAACAAGTGATGTGAGACTTAACATCCAAATAGGTAGTACGCTAAGTGAAGTCCCGTAGATAGGGCGCCAAAAATCTACCTAATAATAATAATAATGACTTAGCATCACAAGATGTGTGCGTCACTGACGCATCACATAATAACGCCTTGTTCACAATTCATCCGTTGCGCTGGTCCGTTGCGCCGGAAGTCAATTCATTTCAATGGAGGGCTTCGTGACGGACCGGCCCCCTAGTGGACAACGCTTTCCGTTGCGTTATC
>JAVQIZ010033380.1:0-16546 GCA_036023535.2 Galaxias brevipinnis
CCAGCATAATCAATATATCTAGATTGTACTTTGCTTCAATTCTTTATAATAAAATAATACAAAGACAAATCATTTAAAATCATTATTTCTCATTGGAATTGTGCATAAATTCCACAACAAGAATTTGTTTGTCTGACATAATGTTGAGTTTCGTTGGAAGGTTTGCAGTTGTATATGATTATCTAGCCTAGATGTTCCAACATGTAATGTTTCTACTGCTATACTGGGGGCAGAAATCCAGCTATGCCATCCAAACAGATTACAGAAACTTCAATATGATATGAAAACATCCATAACTTCATAAGTCATTCATAAAGCATTACATAACTAGACCAAGGACCAACTGAGTGTTTTTATGCATGAAATGTGATGGGAAATATCTTTGCAGTAAGATGTAAGAGATGTAAGAGAAAACCTTTTGTTCGAGACATGTTTTTATAGGCTGGGTAACTCGTCTCATGTACACAATGCCTATCTCTGACTCACCTGTTTCAAAAAATGTTTATTGAAATTAATAAATGCAAATTCTATAACAAATGAAATACATTCTAATTACAGCCATATACTGCTGGCGTGTCCATCATAATTAATGAGAAGAATGTGTATCCCAAGGGGAGGCTGCAGAGTTGCAGAAATGTGGAAAAATGTGTAAGAACTGGGAAAGCAGTAAATAAATGTCTCTTTTGGCCTACCAATTAAAGTAGCATTTTATCGTGTTTTTTTGCTTTGAAAGAAAGCATTGTATCGCCATATTTAACTATATTAGCCTTTGTCCCTCACATTATGTATAGTTCTCAACTGTTTCAGGACGTGCAGTCGCGCATATACCGCATATGCTAAAATGGTAATTGCGGACAAGTAACACGCACACATGCCACCACAGCACATGCACACAGTCCCTGTCTTATCTGCCTTCAAGCCAAACTTCCCAACATTCTGTTGTTACATAATGAATACTATGACCACCCAGCGGTTTGTGTGTGAAATACTGTGTCCAGATGCAGTATGCAAGCATGCGTGTTCTAAACCACTCAGACGTTTTGCTTCTAATCCATATTCCTCATCTTGTCTTCTCTGTCTAAACCCATTACTTTGTATTATCTTCCTCTCCATGGCTGTCATAAAGTTGAGAGTTGGTAGTATATCATCTCGATGTTTTTCTAACGTGATATAATTAAGCAATCACATTCATCAAGGGCAAAATAAAATTCCAATGCAGAACAAAGTTCACCGCTTTCAGATTTAGGATTAAGAGCGCTACATGAGCTGAGCTCTGAAGGTAGCCTGTTTAAATAGTGAATTCATTTCATAATGGTTTTCTCTGACAAATATCAAAATGCATTACACTCATAATATGTGCACCATGAATCCATAGAACACCATTGTAGCCTGTTTGTACGAGTTCGAAACAGATAATAAAAAAGTTTTAACTAAATATACACATTTTGATTAAATGCGTCGTCGGTGCTTTTACAACAGTAACAGACATTTCAAAGAAGTTACAGGCGAACATGTTCTTGGTGCCTCTTTGATGAGATTGGGCAAACAAACGATAGAGTGACGTGCCTAACGCTAGAACACGATCTTGCTGCTGCATATATTTCTAGCACAGCACCGCTGACTGACTTGACGACCAAACACATACAGAACACAGAGGCAAGATTGAGACAGTCCGTCGCCAAAGCAAGACAACGATGAAGTAATTTTAAAAAGTCTGTTAAATGGAAGGTAATAACGAGCGGTTGGAAATATGTCACTACCAAAAACGCGTAGTGCCCGATTTAAATGATAGTTATATATTATCAGCCTCGATTTAGCACGCTAGGTAGCTAGCTCACGTTAGCTATACCTCACTTTAGGCCGAGCGTAAAGCACGCCCTCTCAATTTCCTGGTTTGGACGCCCAGCAAAGTCGCGTATTCTAGCCAGGCGTAACTTCTGCTCGTCTTCAAGACAGTTTACTGCTACACAAAAGCAAACCGGTTCAATTATATAACGAGATGTTAAGCTACTAATTACTTAAGTACCAATACAATTAAGAGCATGTGGGAAATTATTTACCATAACTATTACTAATAGGCCTATCTAGAAATAATTTTGTCTCAACGTAAATACACCCCGTGTTATATACTCTATTCGTTTATATTTTTCTATTCTTTGTCTAATTATACCACCTGTATAATGTCGCTGGTAACCTTCACGATGTCGCTGGTAACCTACACTCTGGCCCAAGGGCTTCAAATGGCAATAAAATCACTTGTCCGCTTCCAGTTATGCATATAGAGAGGAATGACATTAATGCATATAAACTACATCAGTCAGCAAATAAAGTGAAATATAATAGAAAATCATCCAGATGTAATCAACATTATGCCTTGTAAGCAGGACAGACGTTCATTGCATCAAATCACAATAGTCAGTCAGCCCCCCCCCCCATTTCTCTATCACTCCCTCTCTCTCTATTTTTACTGCAGGGCATCTGAAGGAATGAAAATGAGCCGAGGCCGTGGATCAAGGAGGAAAGTCGGGAGGCAACGGCTGCTCACTAACGTGGACGCCTTTGACACAGAGGTGGTTACTGAGGTTCGAGAGCTGTTCAGTAAAGTCAGGACATACTCCAAACCGTCCAATGGTGAGTGGTGTCTCCCTGACCCCACTGATGCATTGCGACACCCTCCACATGAACACCCTTATTTACAGAACCTGAAGGTCTCCTTGAATGAGGTGAAAAACCAACTTAGTGACAAGGATCTGGAGGTCTGGCACCAGCACACCAACTCTACCAACCGAGCTGGGAAGGTCATTGCCATTGTTCGTGCTGCTGCCAATGCAGAAATCTGTACACAGGCCTGGTGCAAGTTCTATGAGATACTGGGTGCATTTAGCCTCCTGCCAGAAGAGGCCCTGCAGAGTGGAGAGTTAAACACAGTCCATCTTTGTGAAGCTCCAGGGGCCTTCATTGCTGCTCTGAACCACTACCTCAAAACGAGCGAAAACACACGTTACTGC
This sequence comes from Galaxias brevipinnis, assembly GCA_036023535.2. Lineage (NCBI taxonomy): Eukaryota > Metazoa > Chordata > Actinopteri > Galaxiiformes > Galaxiidae > Galaxias > Galaxias brevipinnis. Next base: position 3,009 of record JAVQIZ010033380.1, read on the forward strand.
GATTGGAGCTGGGCTGCCAATACCCTCAACCCTTACCATGAGGCCAACGGAGGAAACACCACCATCGCTGATGACCGCCTTATTGCCAACACGCTTCCCTGGTGGTTTTTCGGATCGGACGACACTGGCGACATTATGAGCCAGAAACATCTGCTGGAGCTCCAAGGTTTTGTTGGTAACATGCGCAGAATCGATGTGGTGACAGCAGATGGGAGTTTTGACTGCCAAGGGACGCCAGACGAGCAGGAGGCTCTGGTAGCGTCGCTGCACTACTGCGAGTCCACAGCTGCTCTGCTGCTCCTCAGCCCTGGTGGCTCATTTGTACTGAAAATGTTCACTCTGTACGAACACCCCTCTGTCTGCCTGCTCTACCTGCTGAACTGTTGCTTCCGCACGGTCAGTGTCTTCAAACCCACCACCAGCAAGGCGGGAAACTCTGAGGTGTACGTCGTGTGCCTGCACTATGAGGGCAAGGACTCTGTAAAGCCTCTGCTCTCCAAGATGATTCGTAACTACGGCCCTGACCTCGCTGCCCGAGAGGCGTTGTTCCCCAACACCCTTCTGCCCAAGTCCTTCCTGGAACAACACGAACAGGTGTGCTCCTACTTCTACTCACTCCAGGTGGAGACCATTGGTGAGAACTTGCGTCTGTTTGAAAGTTTGACCACGGAGCAAAGGAAGCGGCTTGACCTCATTAGGAACTGCACTGCCCAGGAGTACCTACAGCGTCTACAGGTAGGGATGCCTCCTCATAGCCCTGTTTTCTTTCATCCAGCTGTACTACCATCACCTTTATATACTGATTTCATATTGAGTAGCCTGTCCCTTTGTCGTTTAGGTGAGCTGCCTGCCACGGAACCGCTGGCTGTCTCGTAACACTGTTAACCCAGCTTGCTGCAGTGTTACTGGAGGCAGGCCTTTGGGCCAGCGTAAGCAAATAGGCTCCTTCAATGAGCGGAGGGAGCTTCAGAGGCTAAGCTGGAGACAGCGTGTAGAGAGAGGCAGCCATGCCTCCTGGGTCCTGGCCCACTGCACCGAGGACACTGGGGCGGCCTGCGTGTTGGCAGGGCCTCTGACCGACTGTCACATGAACTCCTGGTATGTGGTGACGGGGGCTGCTCTGCCTGCTGTCCGAAACTCGCCATTCTGCGAGGGAGGTCTACTGAACCATCTCAATGACGCATTGGTGCAGAAAATGGCAGGTGCTAAGGTAAATGGGCCAGCAGTCGTGTGGGCCCACATCCCGCCCTGTGACTCCTGCCCATCTGTTTCGCCCGCCTCTATCCCGTGGTGGGGAGCAGGTCTGCACGGCGTCTCACCTTGTGACGGGGACTCGGGAAGGCGACAGTGTCTGGTGTTTGGAAGTGCTTTGGTGTGGGGGGACTGCAAGAGGCCCGCTAGAGGGATGGAGGTGAGATTCTGTGAAGAGCCCGTCTTACCGGCAGCTTGCTTTGCCACGCTGCACGATGGGGAGCCCAAGTACCAGCAGGATCTGATCGGCTGCGTGCTGCTCTCCCTGCGCAGCTTGACCCCTGGGGATGCCCTCATCCTGCCCCTCCTCTCTGCCCTGTCCCGTGTCACCGCAGCCACAGTCCTCTGCCTGCACCAGTCTTTCCGCTCCGTCACGTTCAGGTGTCCAGCCCCTCTGGGTTTGGCTGGGGCCGTGCTGATGTGCGAGGGCTATTGCCCAGAAGCCACTTCCCGGCTGCTCCCTCTACTCGATGACCTCCATGGCTGTATGGGTCGCTTGGCCGGTGGAGAGGGGGACAGCAATGATTCCCCTGGTGGCCAGAGGCAGGTCCTACAGTTTGCACCCATGGAAGAACTCCTCCGAGGAGAGCTAACTGAGTTCCTATGGACCATGAACTCGGCTATCATTCGACAAAGGCTTCATTTGCTAATGAACGCTTCTGAATAGGAACTGTGGCAGAAAACATTCGTGGACATTTTTGTCCTTAAATAAAGACAGTTGATATTAACAATTCTTTAGAAGGTTGCAGAACCCCATTGACAACTTAAAGTTTGATTTACCAACATATTGGAAGTTATTTTCGGAGGAACTTAAGTCATATTCAAGGTCAGTGCATGTTCGATGCACTAGATTACATTTTTTATTTTTCAATATTTGAAATAGTTGTAATGTAAAATTGCATAAATCTGCAATACTTAATTCAGAAGTGATCTTAGATATTGTTCCCTCTTTGGGAATTAGCCAGTCCAACAGTAGGACTACTAGCTGAGCCGCCTGTGTCCTTTTTTTCAAGACTTTGACATTACTTATTTTATACCAGACTCTTTGTCTAGTAAATGGGCACAAGCTGGACTCCATTGGAAGAGTATATCATCATTGAGGCTATCCCTAGCCTGTCATGTTGCATGCCTTGAGATAGCATACTTTATTTTTCTTTATGCTGCCTTGATACAAACGTCTGTTTTGGTTTTATTTTTTCTTTATTCTGTATTTGAGGTGTTTATTTTTCTTCAGTTGAAATTACCCTAATTGGCATGACTTTTCTGCAAATGGTCGGAAGGATAACTGCTCCATTTCTTTGTTGAGTTTAATATTGTATTCTGTAGTAGCAGTCTGCCGAGTTGTCATTTGGGGAAGCCAAGAAAAGTCTTCATTTGTAGAAAGTGTCAGAGAAAGCCTGCTGTCTTCAAGGATAGCCGCCACTTTCTAAATAGAGTTTTCAAAAAAAAAACTTTAAAAAAACGAATGAGCGAACCCCCCTGGGACTCGGTGATGAACACAAGCTGCTGAAAATCAGGGTAAAGAAAAATACTGAGACGATTCATCTGGCTCATTCTAACACCATGTTGTGTTTGTAAATCAACCAACCATCACTATACCAGAACTTGAGACCTTGTTTGTTTAGGTTTGTGTTCCAGAAACATGCTGTTCATCTGTGTTTGTTGTATTATATAATAAGACTTAACTACAGATTGCTAGAACATTTGTGTCTGTATTGTAGAGAAGACCAGGGTGTAATGTTCATGGGGAGCTGTATGTTTTCCTGTGAGATTTATGAGCTTACATAACTAACTCAATGCTCCCCAACGTGCTGATTAGGACACGAGTATTTGTGAAAAACATGGTGTGTGAGTGCGTCAGAGAAAGGTAGAGGATGTGCACCTCCTTTTTCCAAAAACCTGAGGTCTGGCACAGAAAATGGATTTAATCAATAGACTGCACATTTAGTGTTTATGTTTTGATAAACTTTGATTTGAATTTGATTTGCATAAATTAAAAGTATAAAAGTGTTCTTGTAATTTTTTGTTTATATTTTATTTCTGCTTGTGAGTATGACGTATGTAGTATAGTGACCATATGTCTACCGTTTTTTTGTCCAGAGTAAAAAGAAAGAGACTAAATTAAGTGACATTTCTTAAATACTGACTTTTGTTCTTTATCTGAGCTGCAACCATTGGACACTGTTTTCATCCTCGGTATGTTTGTATTTTATCCTCCCCCTCCTCTTACTCTGCTGTCTCTCCACTCTCTCTCCCTCCCCCACTGGTCCAACACAAACTCATCACAACTGATTTCCATATCTGTGGAGCGGAGGGCTTTGGTGACTAGCGCGATCTAATGAATCGTTTCTATGGAGCCATTGAATGATTATGGAAGAGATGCCTGCAGACAGAGCTGATGCTTTCGCTTCGATTAACAAGATCCACTCGCCATCTGGGAGTAAGGCAAGCAAAGAGTTGGGGCATGGAGAGAAGGATGGAGAGTGGCCGGGCTGACGGATTTATGTAATAGCTGAATACCTAGCATCTCCCCCGGTGTAAATCACACGCTAGTGCTTACTAATGAAGCACTGACCAGATGTCTGGGGTATTAAGGAGACAAAAACAGATAAAATAATTGAACAGAGGAAGGGAGCTGTCCTTTCTGAATGGACTCTGGAGTTACATTGATCAAATCTACTCTTAATAGGTTAGGTTAAATGCTACCTATAATTTATTTGAAAATAACCCCAAAAGAACACATGATAATGTTATTAGCTCTCAACTCATGATTATGTAGTGTTTTAAAGACTTCTCAAGTTTCTATTCTTTCAGGATCAGTGTGGAAAATGGGATCAGTCTGCATAGGCGTACACCCACACTAGCACATAACTCAAGTCAGTCAATACTTATTTATTTACTGTACGCACTGAGCCCTGGTATAAGGTCATTACCCACATGTAGCTTCTGCCCCATAAATCAGGTTCACATATACTCTTTCCCCTTCTCTCTATTGCTCACACTCTTTCTGCTTTTTGTCTGAGATTTTAAAAGGATTTGTTGAATAGACTAGCTGCAACACAAGGTCAAAAAAGGGGAGAGAATGTGTGTGAGAAATATAAATTAAAGCAGGGAAAACATTTGCAAAAAATGTGATTTAACTGAGTCAGAGAACTTGCGTCAACATATTGTGCTGTTTTCAGTAATCCCTTTTCCTTTTAATATATCCCTCCACTGTGGCTGTTTAACTGACTTATGCTGTCTGTCTCTCTGCTTCTCACTCACACATACACACACACAGTGGCCACACACACTTGATTTCCCTTTTGTTGTATTGTTTGCTTTTTTTGCACCCGGAACATTTGATGAATAGAATAAATGACCACCACCCTACATCTGTAAATGGATTGTCCACACAGGGCTCATGCTCCACTTACATTTATGTCTTCCTAGTCTTCCCAATCAATTTGCATGTAACTGTGAACTATTGCATTCTGACCCAGCAAATATGAATGCTTGAATTCTATACAACTTTTGAGATAAGGTTGTGTTAGGTACAATCATTTGTATTTCTTTGTCCTTTTAAACAGCCTACTCTACTCCAATTTGAGTCTTTAGTGCTTCAAACCCTGGTAAAAGTAATGGATTGACAGAATGTCAGGAGGATCACACAGCAGTAGCCCTGTGTGTGGTATTGATAGCATGTTGGAATTACAAACTATAATAGTAATAGTGTCCTTTAAAGATAACAATGTCAACATTTTGGATAAGAAGATGGTTCTAGGCAAAGATTGTAATTAAGAAACTACAGAATTGTGGGATATGCAGGATTTGTGGTTGGTGGAGTATGTGAAGATGACAGCTCTGTTCTGGCAGAAAGTTCCCATGGGACACACCATCATTATGAGAAATAGCCAAGCATTTACTGGTGGGAAAGTATTTTAACTTTGAAAGTATTAAACAGCAGGTAGTGAACTGGCCAGCCTCCCCAGATGCTGCTCACTGTCTCTCAGAGAGGAGATAAGAGGGACGCAAGCAGATAAACCAGTCAATTGGAGAGGAATTCAAGACAGCAGCAGATCAAAAGAAGACACCACAATGAGAGAAAGAGAGTTCCCGGGTACGAAGGGTTTTTTTAAACCAGGGTGTGCTGATGCAACTCTGAGCCGATTTTGCTATTTCCCCCAGCTACACAGGAAATAAAGCCTTTTGAGCCCTGGCAGTGAAGAATAAGTGAACTGGTTAGACTGTTCATAGTCAATCTATTGTTGAGGACATAACAAGCCGGTCAAAACTATATTCAACTAAACTAGGACAAAAGTAATAATAAAAGAAACAATTGACTCAGAACTTATACTGCATCACCAAGCATATGGTCTTGGACAATGATATAAAGATTTAGTCCTTAATAAACCATTGACAAATCAAATTGATCTGCTGGATCTATGAGGAATGACTGGACAACAGTCCTTTGTTCTCTTCAACACTGGGAAAATGTTGCTTTCTCCCCCCAGCTCAGATTGGTAGTTTGCAAATGTAAATGTAAATCTTGTTGAACCACATGATTTATTTCCGACCTCAGATGGTCTTAAGCTTTCTTTTTAAATTGGCCTTTATCAATGCTGTATCTTCTAATAGGTAGAGTCGAGTAAATCCTATCGTCCCTTTTCCAGATAAAACTAAGGTTGGTGGGCTTTTTATATAATTTAAACAAATTACATAAAATTTGTCCTCGCCTGTACTGACATTACCTGTCCTATATAAGTATGTGTCACTCCCTGTATTTGTGTTTGCTGGTGAGTGAATGCCGGTGCACAGAATTGTTCAATAATTGATTCTGTGTCCTGGGTTAACTTGTGTCCCGGTTGGGTTCTGGCTGCGCCAAATGTCGTGGAGGGAAATTCAGTGTCAGTACCAACAATACACTGCCCAGTCTGAGTCTGTTAATTATGGCAGCTCTGCCACATACAACAGTAGGAATGTGAATGCTTCCATCCTGTTCCAGCCTACTGCTGATCAGATGACACACTCTGAAAGACTGACCAGAACGATATTACAGGTTTCTTGTGTCATTTCTTCAGCCATTGGATAGAAACAATTGTAATGCTTGGTTTAAAATGTGTGTTCTGCTTAGTCCCCTGATGAATAATGTTTTGTCTAAGTATGTTACAAATCAGGGTGGTCATACTTATTTTCAAACCATCCCCTGTCTGCATTGGAAAATTGTGTTTTTTCTGGTTCCCTGGCCTAATGCATTGTCATGGTGGTAATGCAATCTTGTAATTTTCAGGACCAGTGAGTTCAAAACGGACTGTGTCTTGTGATTGGAGAACGTGAGGATTGGCCTCACACAATATCCTCAGAGTACTAAGCATTACAGTGCTGGGCTGACTTAGGCATTGGTCCACTAACACACACACACACACACACCTACAGTAAGTTTAGACTACAGTTTATATTAGCAAGAAATTTCATTGCTCCTCAGTGCTATTTAAATTGATGTGTTTTCCACATTACTTTCTTTATCATTTTTTTCTCAGTAGACCATATACTGTATATCTGTTGTTTCAAGTGTTATCCTCAAAATATTCGTTGGAATGTGATCACATGCTATTCAGATGTCTATATGTCAGCCTTTTATCACTAATTAAGGATTATTGTCTTTGCTGTCACATTTTCTTGTGAAACAGCAAGGAAAGCTAGTTAATTCTTTATTCTCATACCCACTTATTTAGCAAATTTCTAACATTTAAGCCATCTTTAACCCTATACTCCAGTAGGCATGAGTATGAAAAGTAGTTAACACTGATGCAATATCTAGACTATTAATAGAACAGGGATTTTCTAATCCACAAAGGGTTATTGTGCTTGAGCAGTCCTTCTGATGTAAGCCTAACTGTGGCTGCCTAGCCAATGCTCTTATCCCATCCATCCCTAATGCCTTTTGGATGGGAACAACATGAACATTAAACTCAAGTTGGTAAAGTCATTACGTTAGTAGGTTACAAAATTGGGCATGTGCAGATGCGCTAAAAAGACTGAGCAGGTTACAGGCAAGCATTGACAGATGAGTTCAGCTTTGGGCAATTCATACTACAGAGAAGCATATTTTAAGGTAAATACACTTTATAGTTATAATCAAGTCTTTGCAGTTATATTGTGTGACTACAAGAGGCTGGAATTAAGCATGTCAAAAGCAGATAGGCTCAGAATCAGGTTGCTATTTTATTGTAGCCATCTTCAAAGAAATGCTAGGCTGATCATTTTTACAGGCTGAAGTGTAACTGTGTGCAGTCAGAGAGCAATGACTTATTTTCCATGGGTAGCATTCATGATAGTCTAATAAAACATGAGAGCCTACAGCGACAGTAAATGACCTTCATTTATGATTCAAGGAGAAAATATAACTGGATGTAAAATGTTTTTGTGCCCAACACATTCTGTTTCATAATTAATTCAGGTGTTCTCTTTTCCACCTGTGTCCCTCATTGCGTAGTCCATACCAAAACAAAATTAGTTCATGTGTATGGGACAGATTGAAATGTTATGGCATGTTCATTATAGCTGGCAGTGCCTCTATTATCCAAAGCTACTGCATTTCCCAGGACATTTTAATTAGTGAAGCTTATGGAATTATTTTTAGAATTTTATATAATTATACACTTCTATGTAACCAGAAAGCTTCCCCTTTTTCTTCTCTCTTTGATTGTAAAGAAGGCCATTAAATGAGATGGTTACACATTGTCAATGCATTGCCTCCATTAGGTATGTTAAATCTCTCAGAATTCCCTGAGTGCCATCTCCCAAGACTGAACTAGAGACTACCTACCCCCACACAGATATTGGTAAACCATAACTCATTAATTCATGATTCAATGCAATGCTTAGGTTATTCCACTCCACCCCCTACTGCCACCACCAGGGCTTTCTCAAGGAAGGCCCCAGGGAGTGACCTTTACTTAAACAAACTACCACCACTGGGATACTTGTTTGTATGTAGTACACTACACACACATCACTCACACATGCATTTAGGCGTATTTATTGCGCTATGATATTTTTAGGGAGTGATTTTGAATGCTTAAATATGAACACTATTGTATGTGTGGAGCTGTGAATATGTAAACGTGTGAAGCCTTCTTTATGTGTTAATTTCTATTATATGACAAATATGGTTTCAGACCAGTCAGAGCTTCTGAAAGCATCTTCCAAATTGATGCTCAAGCAAACTTCTGACACCGCTGATTGGTGGCTAGACCATACGCATCACAGACCCAAGATTGCCGTCCTTTAATGTGTTGCTCAGGGCGTAAAGACTGACTGACCTACTAAAGAGCGAATTGATCTTCCCCCATAAAGACATACCTTAGAGCACAAGGCACAGGTACACACCAAGACAACGCCAAAACCACACACCTGTGGCAAAAACATCATGTTAGTACATTTCATCATAAGGTGGACAGCTATCTTACCAGCATTAGTCCCAAATGTGATAGTTACCAAGGGGCACTTGGGGGTTATGAGTGTTGGGTAGAAGTTGTTGTTCAGCTCTGTGTCCCAGAGACTATTCTTAATCACCCCTTAGGGAGCGAGAGAGTTTGCACTACCATAGCGACAAAGGGAAAGCGCTCCATCTGCTGAACTTTAAATTCCTGCCACACACAACAATCATATGCATGAGCTGGGATCTCAGTGAGAGCCAGAGCCAGAGCCCCAGAGCCTCGTCTATTCTCTCCTCTGGAGAACAATGTGCTTTCTGTCGGACTGTACTCGTTATTGGCTTAATGTACACAACGTGACAGCAGGTGTGATTTTGTAATACTCCCCTCTCTCGTCTCTCTGTCTCTCTATATCTTTCACATTACTCGGCCTTAAAGGGCAGAAGGTGTTTGGTAAGCTGCAGGAAAAGGACCGTGTCAGCAAGCAGGGGAGGTTCAACTCCTATGAGGGCCACAGAAGCTCCACCAGCTTATCCACTCCAAGCAGATGACACCAACAGGAGAAACGAGGCAGCACACAGAGAGGGTGTGCATAACCACTGGCTTTCACACAGGACTCAACATAACAATGGCAGAATGCAAAAATGTAACTGAGACATGTTCAAAGTTAACATAGATGTTCCTTTGCAGTTCCAGTAAGATTCCTCAGTTCTGCAGAAAACCCTAATGTTAAAAAAGGCATGGTTGACCACTTGGAATAGTCTGTGGACAGATTGACGGCACTAAAGTCCAGCCAGCATTGTGTTGCGGCCGACTATCACGTTAAGATGCCTGATTACTGCGATAAGGCTCCCTGTCACTCTAATTCGCACTAATGGTGCACTCACACTCTGACTCCTGCTCAATCGGATCAACAATGTGAAGGCAAGCATCTCCAGCCTCATAAATCAAGCTTACAGAGCGCTCCATAATCTACATACATGCCCTACGTCTGTACATCACATCAATCGTTTACGTCAATATATAAGGAATAAAACGTATTAAGTTTTCTCTGAGATGCTAGCATGACCTCTGTATTGTGTGTGTGTCTATGTTTTCTAGGTGGTGTACCCAGTTTGTGTATTTGGGGGTGATTGTTATTGTCACTAGTACAGGTGTAATGTTGAGCACCAAATTCAGGTAGGGTGACACCATGCCCATTGGAGACCATATCAATGTGCAACTAGTTACCTTGATACTTGTTGCAAATTTAAGTGTGTAGGTGTCCCAGTTGAATCGACCCAAATACTGTACACATTCATAATCAGACATTTTGCATTGAGTTACCTGTGTGAGTTGTTTAGCGCTTTAGCAGCTTGACAGATGTATACGAAGCAGATTTTTGGTGGGTGATATAGGATGTAGCTCCTCGTTCCACCAGCTGGCCGTGTACTCCATGGTGGCCCTGTGGGACCTGTGAGACGCTGGCAGAGAGTGAGATGCTGATGAGCTTGGGGGTAGATGTTGTTGAGTGAGGAATGCTAACTCCCATTCACTCCTGCCCTCGGCCACCAGGTCAATACTCTTTCAATATAGGTAGTGAATAGAAGTACACATCTCCGAATTCATTGTTAGTCCTTTTATTTACATCTATTTCCATTTCCTTACTTAAAGGGCCCATAATGTCAAATTTGGAACATTTCTTTGTCCAGCAGTGTTTTGTCATTTAGAGGGATTGTACCAGCAACATGAAAAAGTTAAATCTGTGCCTTGCATGTTTCTTCCGGTTCACCTCTGACAACACATCTGCCCTTTTTTACAAGCTGTTCAGAATCTGTTGTGACGTTGAAAATGGAAGTCAATCTAATTGACCAATCACAGAATCAGGCTAGTATAAGTGACTACTCCGGCAGCAGCCATGACAACAGAGGAATATTAATATCCCTAGCCAATAACAAGTCAAATCAATTCAAAGTCAGCTAATGAATGTTAATGAGCAATTGGCATCATCCACTGAAAATGGCAGTTGGAAGGGAAGAAAGAGGCACCTTAGAATAATTTATAAAGTGTACTTAGAATTTAGTGTATAAATATTTCTAAATGTGCTTCATGACACTAAGAAATCACACTTTAAATGTATGATTGTCAACATTATAGGCCCTTTAATTTAAGTATTTCTTTTCAGTCATACTTACACTCGAAGAGATGCAGATTGTCAGAAACAGCTGAATTGCCAACAATGCTGTCAAAACACTCTTGCTCATGCACACACACACACACACACACACACACACACACACACACATACACAAACATAAACACACATTCACATGCACACCTGCAATCAATCACCCATTCCTGCCAGAAGAACACAGCAACATCTTCGTATATGCAAATTGGGCCAGGGTAGAGAAGAATCTGAGTATTGAGTTTTGTTGCTGACCATCTAAGTTAGAGGGCAGAACTTTCATAGCAGGAAACTGGAGATCTTCCTTTTTACCAATCCACTTCTTCCAGGACTCCTACTTCCTACGGCACACATTTTATTCAATCTCTATATTCTTTTCACATATCTATTTTGCTGTCTGTCTTTCAGATATGAGTACTGTCCCAGAGGTGCTGAAAGTGTGTCACTATCTGTTGGGTTTGGTAGTAAATGCTCTGATAACCAATAGGGCAGTGACAGAATATCATGGGGAGGAAAGCATCAACCACGATGAGGGGGTAAAAACAACAGAACTGTGCACAGGAGACCTGCAGGGACTCATTTGTCATATTCTGCCTTGTATCTAAACTCATACAGGACATTCACACACTTTTAACAGATTAAATGGAAATGTCTTCAACGTTCTGCAGTATCATATTTATCATTTGAACGGTTATTATATTGCATTGGTACAGTGCATGCATGACATGGCATCTTACAATAAGATTCCGCCCCCCATTGTCCTGTTGCTGGGACTCGTAAACAACATGGAATTAGACGACCATTGACTACTGTGTGACTACTATCACCATGATACTCAGAGACATTGATTTATTGTGCAATCTTGGAGGCTGTACTCTTAGCTATAGACTCATATCAAATCGCATGAGCAAAACTCAGGCAGGCAATATGGAACAAAAAGATGTAATCATCTATATGGTTTATTTTAGTAGCAGACACAGTGGTCTAACCACATAGGTAATAATCACCAATAACAGGAGTAAATGGTCAATGGAGAGTTAGCGAGGGTAGAGAGGGCTTGTTAAAATTGCAAAGCTGATCTGTCTTGTTTTCGTATGGACTGAACTGTTCTAATCTTCCAACCTAAAAGAGCTTTAAATGGGATGATAATAACATATAGTTACGAAACACACGCCACATATATACTCATTCCACATTATCCAGCATGGTACTATACTACACCAAGGGAGCGGGGTTTTCAATCCATTTCAGAAAATCAAACCAAAGTGGTTTGAAAAGCCTCTTAAACACCTGCCTGGCCCCTTCATTAATCTGACCCCTCAATGTGCCCTTGTCAGAACATCCACTTTCACTTTAATTAATATGCATTTATCGTAACAATATTATACGTTATAATAAAGAATGTAAAAAATATAAAAGGTGCTATTTTATATGGCGTTACTTATTTTAATATAATGACAAGTGATCCATTGGGGCATTCAAACAGTTAAGCCCTTAACTTGTCGCCAGGCATCCATTTATAGAGATCAAGGTTAGTCACCAAGATTGTCGGATTGAGGGATCGTAAATTAAGGCTGAGCAGAAGTGGCAGTGGACTGTTTCAATATTTGTCTTAACTGAGAAACAGACATATTTCCACTTGAGCATTGATCAGTAGTCCATTCACTATAAGTTCTACAACTTTATTGCATTCTACTGTTTCAACTCTCATCTTCCTTACCTCTCCATTATGAATTTGACCCTCTACTCAACAACACAGAGTGAGCGAGAGAGCTCTTACTGCAGAATCCTATATAGAAACTGTAATTATTATTCATGCAGTGTGTATTTCACTGTGGGGTTTCCTTTGCATACACTTCCTCAAAAATGCAAACAAAAAATGCATGTGCACACAGCACACACACCACGACAGACACCTGCACTTCCTCACTATCACAACCCACTGAATTGTTGCATGGTTTAAACTTGGGGAGAGTACTCCCAACCCTCATACCACTTCCTCTCCCTGATAGTACCAACCCTCTATTCTTTCTCTTCAATTTCTTAATTAACAAATTGGAGATAAAAAACATATTTTTTTAAATGCTCTGTCTATCTCACACAAATACACTCTCCCACCTCAACTTCTACACCTTAAACCGTTACTACTAGAAGCAGCAGAAAACAAGAGGAATCAAGAGGGGGAAATGGCCACATTGTTGAAAGGGACCCCTGCTTTCTTCCTGAGGTGGTTGGGCCTGTTAGATAAAACATTTTGATGGAACCGATGTCCTTAAGCACTCACTGAAGCATCCACATTATAATACTTGTTCCAACATGACTTTGCATAATTCCAATAAAAACCAGCAGACACCTATTTTAATTTACAGTTTTTAACAATCGCTAACAAGCGTTGACCTATACTTTTTCAAAACTCTTAACACACCAACACACCTACATAACACAATCAGCCAAATACTACATTTTCTGCTCAAACCACAGACTCTACAGTTCAAAATGCAAAAGAAATTTGTCTACATAAACTAACTCTGTCAAAACACCACAAACCAGACTCAAAATCAAATACTTTTGTCAAAACACAAGCAAATGTTTTCTATCTATGAGAAACATATAGTCAATCATAACACTACGACTTTCAAAATACTAACATTTGATTGCATTTCAAAACTTCATTACTTTTCATGTTTCAGTTCTACCTGCAT
>JAVQIZ010033381.1:0-18306 GCA_036023535.2 Galaxias brevipinnis
TTTTTTTTTTGAAATTTTATATTTCTATTTTTATATATCCTTCTTTTTCTCTCTCTCTCTGATATACACACACACACACACACACACACACACACACACACACACACACACACACACACACACACACCCACCCACCCACACCCACACCCACCCACACCCACACCCACACACACACACCCACACACACACACACACCCACAATTTCTTACCACAACCTGGCATCAGTTCCTCTGTTCCATCCGTTCCCATGGAAACCATGCCCAAAATATAAGCGTTGGTAGCTCCAATCACTGACCTCCCCACAGCACTGAGAGAACAGAGAGAGAGAGACAGACAGAGAGAGAAAGAGATGGATGGAAACGTGATGCACATGTTGAGAGCAAGTCCTTAGAGCAATATCACAGCATGTGTGTACGTATGAGTGTGTGTGTGTGTGTGCGTGTGTGTGTGCGTGTGTGTGTGCCCGCTATTGTTGACTGTATAATAACAACATTTTCAAAGCAGCGTTTGGAGCGGGATCTTGTTTTTCCGACCTCCACCCAGAATGACTCAGCAATATGGCAGTGTAAGGAGGCAGCGCTCTTACTGCAGGAGATTCTACATCGAGAAGCCAGAAACTATTGTTGTCTCTGAAAGTTCTACCTTCTCACTCAACTTCTCTTTCTTCTTCCTCCCTTTATCATTCTCTCCTCCTCTCCTTCTTCTCTCGCTCCTCCCTTGGTGCACATTTGCATTAAAAAGGATGTGAAACAGTGGCCCCCCCTTTGCCCCCAGCTTAGCTATAACTATTTTAGTTAACTTTATTTTATTTATAGGGTTATAGGGTTAGTATAATACCCCTATCACCATGACAACCCGGATTCTACACCTGTAACTCACTATAATACCCCTATCACCCAGACAACCCTTAACTTACCTATAACTTAATATAATACCCCTATCACCACGACAACCCGGTTCCAACCCGCGCTGGACCCATTCAGACTGCCCTTTGGTCCCAGGGAAGACCCGCCGTTCACACATACGACCCCGGTCTGTGAGTAACGTCAGACAGCATGGACCCTGGTCTGCTCCCTAACACAATCCAGAACCAGCACCAACTCAAGTGGCCATTTGCATAAACAGAATATTCTGCTGAGGATGTGAAACCATTAAACTCTGCACACCATCAACTTATCAATAATTTCATAATAATTAATATATAAAACAGTGTGAGGTATCGTTAGTGGCTACCCCGTTATCCATACTGTCATGTGGTCGGGTTTACCCTGCTGTGTTCAAATCAAACGCACCCAAAGAGCTCAGGGCTCACATCTGTAGACCAGTTAACCAGCTGAGTGCTGGCTGGCTGGCTTCTCTCCTCCCTTCCCCCTCTCTGGAAGGAGACACACTGAACTCACAGCCACTCCACTGAGTAAGAAAAGAAAAGGTCATTTAAAAGCTGAAGCGTCTGGTCCTCAATGAACACTGACTTTGTATTGTGTTCCTTTTAGTTAAACGGTTTCGGTAAGTTCTGATTTCCCCTGTGTGGTTTACTCAGCGGACCTGATCTCTTCTCTTCCTCCTCTTCTTTCTCTTTTATTCTTCTTTTCTCTGTTCTCCTCTTTTATTCCCCCTCTTCTCTCTCTCTCCCTGTTCCTTCGGTTCTTTCTCTTTAATTCTCCTTCCTTTCTCTGTCTCCTTCTTCCTCTTTCTCTGTCGTTCTCTTCCCTCTTTCTGTCTCCTCTTTCCACTCCTCTTCTCCTCCCTCTCCATCTCTTTGTCCCTCATCCTGGACTCACTGCTCTCTGATCTCAGGAGAACATGTTTCCTTATCGGACCGTCACTGTTTCCATCCTGGCCTCTCCCGGTATTCCAGATCCATCTGGGGGCCATCCCAGGGGCCATCCCAGGGGCCATCCCAGGGGTTAACGACTTTGTTCCTTTCTCCTCATCCTCCTCTCCTCCCCCGCTCTCTCCTTCCCTCCCTCTCCTCTCTTCCTTTCCTTCACTGTGGGAGTGTGGAGGCTGAAGCGCAGTGTGTGAGGCTAAATGAAACACAAGCTTAGAGGATGGTTGGGGGTGCAGTGAAAGAGGTGATGTATTGGTCTGAGCTCGTTAAGGATTAACTAAGGATTGTATTAAATTATTGTTACATAACGATTGTGTAGCAAAGCCGTAAGAGTTTTTTAAGACCATAATGCCGAGTTAAAAGTGTTGGACATCAAACACGTAAATGTACTCTATTTTAGAGAGACACACACACACACACACACTTTTCTCTTTGGGGTTGTGTTCCCTTAACCTTTCTGAGGGACTTCTGTTCCTATCGACATTCTGCTTTTCTTCAGCTGTCATCCTGCTGTATCACCGCCTCACCCCTTCACAGACACACACTCACACACACTCTCTCACTCTCACACACACACACGTAATCAAACACACATATACACACGCAAGCACGTAAACAAAAACAAAACACTGTTAAAATCTGATAACTCACTTTGGAGGTCCATTTCACACAGAAACAATGCAATACCACTGTCTATACACACACACACACACACACACACCACTAGATAACCATGTCCCAATGGGAGATGCCTGGCTAAAGGGTACACAGTCAGAGATCAGCAACCCTTCAGCTCCCATAACGTGCTGGGCCGTGGTTAAGAAAGGAGAAAGGAGAGGAGAGGAGAAGAGAGGAGGAGCTGCAGAGCAGAAAACGGATGAGATAAAAGAATCTTCATCATCCATCTTCTTCATCAGCTGTCTCTAAGAGGCACAGGGACATTCCCTCACTCCTTACACCGCGGCACTTCCATTTGGTCTCTCTTTCACACACATATCTACACACACTCACACACACACACATACACACACACCGACACACCTACACACGCAGCCCTTTCTGTCTGTGTCGGTTTCTCTCCCACACGTTCATACGCTCCCTCTCAGATCCACACTCAAATAAATACAGTCATTATTTGATCTCTTAAGGATTCTGTCTGTCTCTTACACACGCTTACCTTCATTTGAGTCGTGGTCCCTGAAGAAGATAAGCTGTCTCTCTGAGAACAACAAACTGTCTTAAACACACACACACACACACACACACACACACACACACACACACACACACACACACACACACACACACACACACACACACACACACACACACACAGGCTTTGGCCATGACCTGGAGCCGTTTCTTGATAACCAGGCTGCAGACTGGATCAATGACTGTTATCTCTCCCCCTCCCTCCCCCCAGGACTCACCCATGGAAGCATAAGACACCAGGATCAATTGTATGACGCCCCTGGAGGTGGAGGGGAGAGGAGAAGGGGGAGATACCTCCTCATCAAATAAGCCTTACCCCTGAAGGGGAAGGGAAAGGAGGCTGAAAAAGAAGGGCCTGATCTCATTCCTTCCCTCGGTGGAGAGAGAGAGAGGGACGGGGGGTGGGGGGGGGGGGCAGCTGGCGTGAAAAGACGATGAGGGGAGCATGGGGAAAGAACTGGAAGGAAACGACTCCCCCTCTCCCACCTGTCTCCCCCCTGCAGGGTCAGTTAGACACGGGAGATACCACTTCTGTCTCCCCCCTGCAGGGAGATACCACTTCTAATTACCCCATGTAAGGGTCAGTTAGAGATGGCATATACCACTTCTAACTACCCTATGTAAGGGTCAGTTAGAGACGGGAGATACCACTTCTAACTACCCCATGTAAGGGTCAGTTAGAGACGGGAGATACCACTTCTAATTACCTCACTCTCACACCTCACTCTCCCCTCCTGTCTGTTCTCCTGAAGGGGACGGGGGACAAGCGATGGAAGACAGAGCTACAAGGAGAGAGGAGGATAAACAGAGTGAGACAGACGGGGGATTAAAGAAAGAATGACAGAAAGCAAGAGAGGAGGGGGGCCTAAGGTATGTTTGGATAGCACTTAGGAATCCCTCTCTCCTTCAGACACACCAACACACGGACACACACACACAAACACACTCACAGACACACAGCCTAACACACACTGACCTATCAGAAAGCCATGCTCTGTGTCACTGTACCTTAATTACCTTAATATAAAGTCATTCATTATATTTTTCATTTATATTAAAACAATGTAACTATAAATTCTATTCAGTGTTCAAGCTGTTTGTCCATGGTTGTAGTTGTTTTGACCTCCTGAGACAAAGCCAGCACCTCCCCCTCCCTGTATTGTGATTAGGTAAAGGCGTAACCATGGTGACCATAGGATCCCTCAACTCTTTTAGGAAAGGATTCAGCTGGGCCTCGAATCCCTGGCAACGCCCCTGCCTATTGAAACACATGAGACTTTACTGACAGAGGAAGATTTCTCTTAAAGTTCATTTGTATTCTGTGTGGGGTGAGAAGGTTTGCCTGAGGCAGTGAGAAGAACAGCCTGAACACAAGCCACCTGCTGCTGTATTCTGAGATGTTGTGGGTTTTTGCTTTGGGATATCGACAGTGTTCAGATCTCTTTACTGCAAAAATACATCAGTCCAACTGTGTGAAGGGTTTTGTTCTTTTGTTTTGAAGGTAAGGCTCTCACACTGTAGCACAGCCATGTTGTTTTGAAGAGAGAATATATTTGCTGTCCAAATGAAAAAGCACAGTAATGGACACACGCCTGACCTGAGTGAATCATTTTAATAATGTAATATTATTTTGTTTCATCATGACCAGGTTGTCTTGAAGTTTTTAGGGGAAATAACCCTAGGCTATTTTTCCCCTTCACTGTGTGTGTTTATTAACACCACTGACTGCTATTAAAACAGATACTAAGTATGGCTGCTTTCCATAAACAGACTCCAAATCAATTTAAACTGAAGGCTCTAGCGATTCACAAGGGGGGAAACAATTATTTTATCTCTTCCTTTCTTAATAATAATTATTTTTTCTACTCCTCACTCCCCTTTAGGGAAGACTTGCGTGAGGTTTATAAGCTTTGGAGGGAATTTAGACATTAAATCCGTCACGCAGGATTGATTTAATTAAGAAGATTGGGTTCATTTAAAAAAAAAAAAAGAAGATGGAAAATGTATTGCAAAGGATTTCCATGTATGTCACTATCTTCTTAAACACGTATGTGTTTAGACCTCTTTTATATAGTTTGTATAACCCATTTAAGAAACGTATATCTTCAATTCCATAAAATAAAATGTGTTTTGTAGCGCCATATCTCCATTGATGTCAGAGTACTCGTTTTAAATAATCAATTTTGATTAGCAAAACTATTACATAGCGAATTATTGTATCTATGCTTTCATTAAATTAGTTATTTCAATTTGTTTTTTGTTTTGTATTTGTCAATGCTTCCTTGTATTTGTAAAGTGTGCTTGGTTTCTAGAAAGGCCCTGTTAAATTACTTATTCGTAATTACGTTGAACATATCGCCATCTGCTGGTGAAAGACATTACAAAAATATTGCCCCTTATTTTCAACTCGATAACCTACGAAGTCGACCTCTTATTGAATAATCTATACAAAACTCAGATGTTTCTTTGATTTCAGGGTATAATTTTCTTGCTATCACAAAAGATTGCGTACATTTTTATTCAGAAACTCTTTGACTATTTAGGTCAATAATAAAGTGAAAAGTGAGTGAGTTTTTTAACATTGGAGAGGTTTGTGTGAGAACGAAGCAAGGGAAGAGAGGCAGAAGAGAGGGGGAAAAGATAAGGGAAGAAGGAAAGCCATCTCATATTCAAACACAGATAATCAGCTTGTTCATCAAAAAAAAAAAAAAAACATTTTATAAAATAGGGAGTAGATCCATTTTGTAATGTTACTGCATATCAACAGGGTTCTATAACTTTATTATTAATTCCACAAAGGCAGGGCTCATTCACGGGGTTATGACTTTGAGCAAAGACAAAAAGCTAAGCTGCTGAGTGTTTCAACCTCAGAGCAGAGCAGACCAGACTCGGGGGGGGGGGGGGGGGTTTAGCCAGGGGGAAATATAACAGCAGCATCACGTTCCATGTCAAACGTCCAGGTGCTGTTGTCAAAATCTCTCTGACAAAGAGATGCAATGCTGTTACTTTTAAATTGTCTTTGGTAAAACAGGAAGAAGAAAACTTATCAGGCACCAATTGAACCTGGTTGTCCCTTAGTGTACCAACTAGTCCTGCTTGGCTAACCAGGGTACACCGGTGCACTGGCCCTGTTTGGCTGACCAGGGTACACTGGTGCACTAGCCCTGGCTGACCAGGGTACACTGGTCTACTAGTCCTGCTTGGCCAATGGGCTACTGGCTCGCAAATATGTCAATAGAGTCAGGTTTAACCAAAGATATATGGCTTATTCCCAGTCAACCATACAGGTCAGAGGTGAAGGAGAACTGGAAGGGGCTAGTATGCTTTAAGACCTTAGAAGTCACTAACAAAGTGTGGATTTTGTCAAATGGTGCCGTTTTCAGTGTTATTTAATGTGTAAAAATCTGGCTGCAGAATTTGGAGCCAATCAGTCGTTCAATTCCCCAAAAAACATTTTGATACACTTAAAAAAATACAACTTTATATGTACATAGAAAAAGCCTGGCTGAGCTTATAAAACTAGCTTTCATAACGGATATTTGCTCAGGGAAGCGGGGGAGGGGTCGGGGGTTTCAGAGCTAACTTCCTAGAAACGTTGTTGCCTGGTAACATTAGTTTCTTGGACATAATATTTGGAACAACTTGAGACTTTCCGAGATAGAAGCATTTCCTTAAATGGCTCTACCTGTGGAGGATCCATCAAACCCAGCTCCAGTCCAGTCCTTCGAAACACAAAAGTCTTTCTCAATCATCAAAAAGCTCAGGGTGGAAGATTAACACAATAGAAAAATGAGTAGTAACTAAAAATCATACAAAAAAATGTAGCAAGGAGAAAAGGAAGGAGGGTCTGAGTCTTAGACAGGAGGACTGTAAGGTCCCCTGAGGCTGTCCAGTAAGATGCCTGAGGCCCTGTGTCCATTTCCCCCTTCAGTCCATACATCACGTCCCCTCATCTCTTCATCTTTACCTCCATCACCCACCTCTCCTACTCTCACTCTCTTCATCCACACATTTCTCCTGTTCTCCGTCTCGTCCTCCCTGGCGTTAGGAGCTGACTTCCGCATGTGCTCCTCCCGTCTCCACCAGAACCCCCTGCTCCTCCTCCTCTTCCTCCACCTCCTCCTCCTCCTCCACCGTCTGAATGATTATCCCTCCATCCTGGAACACCACCATCTCTCCTTCTCCGCCCTCCTCCTCCTGCTGTACCTCCTCCTCCACCTCCTCTTCCTCCTCTCCACCCACCACCTCCTCCTGTTGCTGCTGGGCCGGCTGGGTGTTGGTGCTGGCAGTGCCGTTGGTCTGGGAGAAGGACATGGCCTCCAGTTTCCTGCGGTACTGCTCGGCCTCCTTCTCCTTGCAGAGCAGCTGGCTGCGGTACTGCTGGGCCTTACGGTTAGCCTCCTGAAGCTGCTTCTGCAACGCCTCCTGAAAGACGGGAAGAGGAGGAAGGGAGGGAGGAAGGGAGGAAGGAAGGAAGGAAGGAAGGAAGGAAGAGAAAGCAAAGAAAGGGTAGAGGATGGTGTGGTGGGTGGGTGAAGACAAATGGAATACATATGTTATGAATAATTAACTCTGATCAGTGTGTTTATAAGGGAACCATGCATGAATAACATCACATGATGAAGACGTTTCCAATCTAAACTATGAATGTTTGACACCAGGCTAACTGGACATTTTTCCCAACAAACTGTAGGTACTGACTGTTTCTGAGTCTGACTGTTTGTTTGGGTTGTATGTACTGACTGTTTCTGACTGTTTGTTTGGGTTGTATGTACTGACTGTTTCTGACTGTTTGTTTGGGTTGTATGTACTGACCGTTTCGCCGGAGTCTGAGTGTTTGTTTAAGTCCAACTTCCTCTTCCTGGAAGGCAGGGGGTGGGGCGTGTCCTCCACTACTTCCTCTGTCACCTGATTGGCTGGGACAGCCAGCACTGTAAACAAATTACATAACAACACAGTCAGTGCTATGAGCTAACTGAAACGTTGAAGATCACCAGTCCACAACTCCATGTATGGATTGATTTAAAATCCATAGACTGAGGGAAATGATCTGCTTCTACTTTCATGGAGTAGGGCAAAGTAAACTACAGTGGTAAAATATCACACAAATAAGCAAATTGAACGACAGATTTGACTCGTGAAGACCTATGAATGTAAACTACCCTTTAAACACACACACACACACACACACACACACACACACACACACACAGCTCTTACTCTGCTGCCCGTGTTGCATGGTGACAAAGAACGGTTGGCCAACGCCCCCGGTGGTCTGCAGGTTGCCATGCTGATCTGTTACTATGGTGATGACTCGCTGACCTCCCTCGTTGACTACGTGTTGGATGTTGTTGGGGTCCAGAGAGTTAGCTGCGATGGCCTCCTCTGATTCACCTGCAGAAACACACACACACACACACTTAATTCCTCATTGTCAATTTACTTGATCATAATATCAAAACTATTATTGACATGCAATGCTTTGACACACCTATCGACATATGAATGAAGCGATAGGATACATGCGTGTGTAATGTGTGTGTGTGTGTGTGTGTGTGTGTGTGTACCTTGGTTGGCCTTACTCAGCAGCTCAGCCAGGTTGACCACCCCGCCCTGCAGACCAGGAATCCCCTGGATGATGAACTGAGGCTGACCTCCACTGGTGCTCACCACCTCAGTGTTCATATTCACCTGGTTCTGCATGCCCTCCTGCACACACACACACACACACACGCACGCACACACACACACACACTCAGGATCAAGTGCATAACTTCACAAGACGATAAATTGTCTTCAGTAAAGGATTCCAAAGACACAGAATTTGTACTTTTTGTGACATGTGGTAACAAAATACAGAATACCAAATTAGTGCTTTGTAAGCTAGTTGTTAATTTCTTGAGTTTTTATTTAGGGGCACTACACCGTCCTACAGTGATTTTACACTGAACTATTCAAATCGTTTCTTCTCACCTGTAGCATCAGCATGAGCTCTGTGTTCTGGATGTCGGCCGCAACGTCGAATGGTGTCTTGTCAAACTTGCTGAGGGCGTGCACGTCGGCTCCGTTCTTCACCAGCGTGTCCACCACCGTGTAGTGTCCGTGCTGGGCCGCCCAGTGCAGCGCCGTCATCTTCAGCATGTCTTTGGCGTTGATGTCCGCCCCACTCTTTACACAGGAACAGGGAAGAGGAAGAGACACAGGTGCATGTTGGGATAAGGAGTTTTTTGTTGTTGTTTTCACTACATCTTACCTTAAGGTCACATCTAATAGGAGGAGGGAGGGACACCAGTGCATGTTGGGAGAAGGAATTCTTTTTTTTAAAACTACAATGCCTCATCTTAGCATCACATCTATTGATGTATTCAAACTACATTTAAAATACTTCATACAAATGATACGTTTGTCTGGCTTTTTGTATAACAGCAGCTTCGTACAGATATTGCTCAGTGCACTGTTCCATAGTTATAGCACTTTATACAACAATGCCACATGCCTTAACATCAAAGAAATGACTATGTTGTAAGGTTGTAGTTATTTGTTTGGGTAACGCGTTTTAAAAGGTTGGGTTAATTGATGTAGGAAAGAATGAAGGCGGATCTCTTAAAGTTCCTTTCGGGGATCTTAGTGTGTGTGTGTGTGTGTGTGTGTGTGTGTGTGTGTGTGTGTGTGTGGGCTGTGAGTCCGTACCCTGACCAGCAGTTCCACGATGACCGTGTGTCCCTCGGCTGCAGCCATGTGCAGAGGGGTCCTGTCCACCTTGGTGCGGGCGTCCCTGCTGACGCCTGCTCGGAGCAGCACGTCCGCTGTGGAGTAGTGTCCGTGCTGCGCCGCCAAATGAAGGGGCGACGTTCCCAACTGACGCAGAAGGGAATTTAAATACATTGTTTCCTATTATTATTATTATTATACCTGTGAACATACATTATATTCTTCTTGCATTCTGGTCGGAGTGGAGGGTGACCCCCCAAGGGTGACCCCGCCCACACGCCCACACACCCACAAATCAATGAGAGCAAAGTGGGATTTAAAGCTCTTATAATTTCAGTGTGTGTGCAGGTTCTTGTGGAGTAGCATGGAGGACAAAGATGGAAAGGAAATTCTCTAAGCAGAAAGTTAAGAGTTCAACCCCCCTGACTTCATTATCATATCAGTATGAGATACGTTTTTACTCTTTCATATATTTATTTATTTAAAACCTTAATTTAGCCATGAAAGATCTCATTGAGAGCTCTCTTTTGAAAGGGAGTGCTGGCCGAGACAGACCACAGCCCAGAATACAAACAAGAGAATCCAAAGCAGCCACAGACACTAATAAATAACAATAAATAAATAATAATAAATAATAAATAACCCTCTTACCCAGTCAGTGGTGAACGGAGCTCCGTTAGCCATGAGGGTTCTGACCTCATCATCCTGACCCTTACGGGCCGCTTCCAGCAGCCTCTTCCCCAGGTCCACCAGCGACATCTGACCGAGGCAGGGGGACAGACAAGATGGAGGACGAGCAGGAAGAGAGGGACCAAAAAAAATGGGGATATCATTAAAAGGGGGAATTCTAAACTTAAATGTCTTAAAACTGCAAGAAATTGTGTGTACATTTGTTTGTAATTATCTGGTGTTCTACGGGACATTTTTGTAGTTGCTTTTTTGTGTACACCAAAATAAGCTATATATAATGACAATATAAATGTTTATTTTCTAATATACACGTTGGTTGGACTATTTAATGTCCTAAAAACAATGTAAAAAAAATCAAATTAAAGCATAAATCGCCTACTGCAACTACTTTTAGAAATGTCCTACTACAGAACAGAAAATATGCGCGCGCTTCTCTGCATAGTCGATTTGGTTTGTAAGCGCCAGTGCAGTGCGCGCCAGACGTTCCACAGCCTCATAATGCATCAGGATAGACTAAAAGCTTTAGGATGTAGCGATGGTAGGCCTTTGCCTAACGTACGCCAGATGCCTCAAAAACAAACAGAGCTGCTGTTGTGCCAAAAAGTAAAATAGGGCGTGCACGTCTATGAATAAATTACACTACTTTTTAACTAACTCGAGAAAAATATACAAATCTAAAAATATGTATTCCGCACATAAAAATTGTTTTCTTCCGATATATAACTTAGTGGTTTGTCGATGACATAATCTTCGATGTAAGCTAACAAAGTAACATTTTAGCTTGCCCTTACGGGATTCGAGTGACTTGTCAAAATATTTTCCGGCAGTTTGTGTAAATAGAGACAATGTAACATTTGTGGTTGCAACACAGAGAGCGCGTTCTATGAGGCGTTCTTTCATGGCGAAAGCTCAAGCCTTGTGCCGAGTAGCCATCTTACGCGCCACGATGGAGAAAAGAGGACGAGACACGACTGGCCACCAGTCACGTCTAATGCACCATTAATTTATCACTAACGCTACTCTTCTCTCCATAACTATGTTCAAAACATTTACAGTAACTGAACAGGAAACTCTTTGATATTAAGTTGTTGGTTTTCCGGGGGAAGTCAGTAGAGAAATTTCCTATTTTACACGACGACAAAAAACTACTTCCACATCCGGTTAAGTGAATTCTTTCACGCACGCATAATCAAAATGCTTTCAGGAATTCGTGAGATTTTACACATTTTATTTTATTCTGATTATTTCAATAGTTACTAAGAACGTGTAAAGGCCTTTAAAATCGATGCGCCAACAGGCCTCGCCACGTACCTTGTGCTGTGAGTCAGGGCGCCAGGTTTGTTGTCCGTTTCGGTTAGCTGTCTCGGTAGCTAGCAACGTAATTTGGCTAATGTAATGGTTAGCTTGGTAGCTTGGCAGACCGAAAAAAACTTCCGTTTATGGTCTTTTGATAAGATTTAAGTACGTTAAAGGAATTGTCCTGACCAGTCAGCGAAATGTCTCCGCACTAAAAAGTTGGCTACAAATTGGTGGGAGTTGAGCGCTGAGTATCGGTGCTGACTAGCTAGCCTGCTACCACGCTGAGAAGTGCCGTCCCGTGCGAGCTCAATTTCATGGGGCAGCTTGCATAGCTTGCCAGCGCATTAGCTAAAGTAGTGTATTAGCTTGTTAGCCAGCCTTACTTCTGTGCACTGTAAGTCAAATTGCCTTTGTCTTACCGTATTTAGGACGTCAGTTTAATGTTATGGTAATTGCGTACGTTTAGTCAGTTAATAAATGTTGTTGGATGCGTTCAGCTCGCCTTAATGACTGAAAATAAATATTATTTTTTGTGTTTTATCGGGTACAAAGATGGCTGCCACGCGACACCGGAGGTGAAAGCCAATCGTTTTTAACCTCCCCAGTGGGCGGGTACTTCTTCGTGAGTTATCCAAATGGGGGCTAACAGTTCCCAAACCAGTGTGCTTTCAACCGCACAGGCTAACGTCATGGAAATTATGAAATATATAGTTTATAACAGCTGGTTTCATTGTATTTTATTTAGTAGCCGGTTGTCTTAATCCACTTATATAAAAAGTTGACAGTTTTTAAACACATAAATGATTCTCCCTTCAATCTATTGATCCGGTTATTGAATAGTTTGGAGGATGTTATCTCCAAATGTCTTCTATTTTCTGTCGTTAAATCTAGAAGTTCCCAGATGAGGGTTGTGTCTCGGTGAGATTAAGGGGGTCTGTAACATATTGTTCTTTGTACAACTATTAGTTGTCCAAAACGGTATCCACTACTAGGCTGGACGTTTTACACTAATTTTCCTTGCAGAACCTGATCCATGAATCATGATCCATGAATCAACTGGTGGTGTGGGATTGGCAACTTAAAATTGCTTTGACAACCAGTGAACAGGGCTGAGTTAATTATTGTATCTGTGGATAATCCTCTGAATGGAAAGTTTCAACTTCTTCCATCAGGTTCACGTTACAGACTTCCAAAGCTAAGCTGTTATAGATTTAAAAACTATTTTATCCCCAGCGTGATTGTGTTGCTGAACAGGAGGGATAAGTGAATGTTATATATTCTGTTTGGTCAATGTTACGCTCTTTTTTAAAAAATATTTTTATCTGTGTTTTGTTTTGTATAAATGTGTTTTTATATTGTTGTATGCTGTGGATGGAATGAATGTAAGTGATGGCTTGCAAATCCATTTTCTTCTTGAGACATAACAATAAAGACTAAGACTAAGTGGACCTAGTTTGCTACAGTAAGGCATAGCTATATTGTAAACCTAGTGTCTGGATTAAGAGTGTTGAAAGTTGACTTCCTCATTGGGGTTTTAATAAAAGGAAGCCATCTCATTGATCAAACCATGTGTCTTTGTTTTATTTATTTGTCTTGATGCAATACAGATGTTTGGAAGCTAACCTCACCCGCCTTTCTAATCAAGGATTGTATATTAATGTATGCCAAGTGGTTTAAAGCTGGAATAAAAAGCATGTGCAACATTTCTGCTGTAAGTTTTTATTTCTTTGCGTGTGCATAATACATAAACATAGTTTTAAAGGTCTTAGCCGGTTCTAGCTTAACCTGGTTACTAAATGGCAGAATGTGGTCTCGCATGACCCGAATGGTCTGGTCCAGTTAGGTGAGGGCTAGCCATGGCAACCCTAGTCAGTAGCAGAGTGGACAGCAACATTGCTTTGATAAACCTCACCTCCCTGTATACAACTCATATCGTTAAGTCAACAAAGTTAGGCCTTCGTGATAATGTTGTCTTCAGTAAACTAAAAAAGATTGAAAATTAAGAATACTCTGTTTGGGCCCAGAATAAGGCCATTACCTGCATGTGATGGTTTGTTACAATTTTCAGGAAAATTACAAAAACAAATTACATTTGTAAAGGGTTATTTTTTATTTCTTTCAGAAAATGTATCATATAACAATATGCGCAAGTCATGTGACCTTGAACAACTCAGTGCACATCTTACAACAAAGATGAGATCATCCCGTGAAGCCTTTCTTACACACACGATGTACTGTCTGAGTACTGTGTGTAGTATTATGTACTTTCTATGAGTACTTTGTAGTATGATTTACTTTCTATGAGTACTGTGTGAAGCATGATACACACAATATTACATTCCTAGACTTTCTTCCATTTTCCACATTGTCACACACTTATAAGTGTTCAATTTATAGTGTAATTACTATTTGGTAGAAAGTGAATTCAATTAGAAGTTTTAAGGATTTTGTTTAAACGTGTGTGTGTTGGAACTATTTGCTTTGTGCATCCATGCAAACTATCTGATATCACATGGGTGCCAAGTAGTTACAACGCAAGCTGTTACCAAAGAGCACTGAAAACAATAATAATAAGTGATGTGTAACTTATTTTTCCGTTTCTTTTATGAAATCCCCCAAAAACGTAATCAAAAAGTGACGAGGAAATCCACTGCGTTGAGATTTCCATTTGATCATTTTCTTGGCACCTTTATACATATTAAATAAAATAAATAAAATAAAACATTTCCCTTTCCTTGCTGCTTTTCCTTGACCCTTCCCCAGAGACATTTGCTTGGTGAAGTCAGCTAAAGAGAGGGCTGAACTTGAAGGAACACCAACTCTCCACTTTTAGAGCGGGTCTGTTCCCACACAGCCCCCACTCTGAAGTCCAGGCCTGGTAAGCTCATTCACGTTCTGCACTCAAATGTGTTCTGTTAGCACATTGCACTCTTGTCTGAAAACAGCACACTACATAAATAAATACATACAGCAGGCGGGAGTTATCTTAGGCATCCAGTGCAGAGGTTCAATCACAAGGCAACCAACATAGATGCACTAGAGAAAGACACATAGTCACAGATGTGTCTCGCTAAGAATCTATGGCATTTTCAATAAAACTCATTTCCTAGTCAGATTTCTTAATCATTACAAATCAGTCATGGATGAAAATTGGGATGTGAGTACGACCACACAGCCAGTGACTGATCATGGTAATAACCTGAAAGCATCCATTTTGAAAGTATTTTAGCAGTGTGGTGTTCTACAGAGACGTTATAGCTTTACTTTCTTAATAAATATAAGATACTAAATCTCCGCTGGAGGGTTTAGCTTGTTTTGGCACAACCGCCATGGCCAAGGGCCCCATTTGTTCAAGGTCAACTGACATGAGAAGGACACTTGTTAGTACTGATCAAATTTGAGAGGGCTAGTGTGACCATAATACCAGCTTATCTCACAACTAGACCCATCTAATCCTCTTCAACCACTCAAGTTAGTCCCAACTACTCTTAAAATCAATGAATTCATAAAACACATTTTCATTGAATGTTCAGTATCATGCGTGATAAAGGTCAGGGGATTTAAAACATTAGAATTCAGGGATCGTACTCATAAAATAAAAAGTTACCTTTTTTCACTGAGAACAACTGACCTGTCACTTTCCTACCGTCTTTAACTAAGTTTGCAGTCGTTAAATAAGTTACTTTACCATTATTGTCTTAATGTTATACTTAAAACATCATCTTTTAGTAAAACCGATTCAGAATCAATGTTCCTTCTCCTTGAGTGTATCAGAAACTGAAGAGAAGCAGTGTGTCTGTTTGTCTATCAAGATACCAGGCTCAACAGTATATCTTTGTTTCCTTTGCTCATACACCCATAACTCCTTTTAATTCAAAAGACAATGGTTAAAACATATTAGATATTCAATTCAATGTTCAACAAGGAATTAAAGGAGGCTAGCATCTGCCTCCACTTTGTAACAGTAAGCAAAGGAGGCTAGCATCTGCCTCCATTTTGTAACAGTAAGCAAAGGAGGCTAGCGTTTGCCTCCACTTGGTAACAGTAAGCAAAGGAGGTGAGAAATGAAAGACAACCTGGGGGTTAAAGGTCAAAGTGATGAGTTAGGAATAAAGGAAGATTGAGGGAGGGTCGCTAGGTTTGACCATGCTGGGTTTGTGAGGGTTCCCCTCACAGCAGCAGGTCGGCCAGCAGCGTGTCTATGTTAGCGATGGGAGCCCTCCAGTAGTTGAAGGAAGTGTACTCTGCCAGCTCAACCTGAAGAAGAAGACATGGAGACTGGCTTAATTAGGCTTCTTGAAGGAATAGTCATTCAGACAGGTTTATAAGACAACATAAAGGCAGAAGCATACTTTAATTGAACAGACCGTTTTAAAGAAAGCTAAATGTATTCTGGCTGAAAAGATGCTCTGAGTGAGCAATGGGATAATAACTGAACGAGCTACTTCATTATTATGAAACACAAAGAAGCATAATCACACATGAACAGAGGCACACCCACAAGCTGACAGATAAGCACATGCTCAAGAATGGTGGTGCGGCACAGAAACACGCACACATGTACACACTCACACATGTACATACTCACATACACTCTCACACACACACATGTACACACTCACACATGTACATACTCACATACACTCTCACACACACACGCACACACACACATGTACACACTCACATGCACACACGCACACATGTACACACTCACACACACACACACACATGCACACACTCACACATTTACACACACACTCACACATTTACACTCACACACACACACAGAACTCTCAGGGGAACACTGTTTTTAACAAGCGCTCATAACGAAACACCTTGCTCAAAGGTACAACTGTTTACAGTGCTTAAACCTCAGAACAGCATTTCCATTAGTGGAATTTGAACCAGCAACTTCAAAAGTGCCTGGCCTTCCCTATGGAAACGTAAAGGCTTTGGTCACAGTCAGAGACAGCAAATTAGTATGGAAGGGATTTGAACTGGCAATCTTTTTCCCTCTTACCGTTTTCTCCACTTCCTGTTTCCTCTGCTTGTTTTTCTTATTGGCCTTCTTATCCTTTACCTTGATGCTATGGGCTGGCTTCCTGTCTGTCACGCTTAGCCCCTCCAGCTCTGACAGATCAAGGGCTGGGATCGGCTGCCTCCAGAACAGGAAGGAATCATATTCACTGTTGGATTTCACCAGCATGGTTGTCCCTGACGTTTCTATCAAGAAAATAACAGTAATAAATAATAATAATAATAATAATAATAGTAATAATAATAATAATAATAATAGTTACATATAGATTATATGGCGTTTACATAGTATTTAATGACAGTATTATACCTCTGGTTACAAGCGTTATCAAGTGTGACAGTTAAGAAATAAAGTATTGTCTGAATTTATTTTACAAGGGATTGGGTTGTGCTAAATCCTTAGGGTTCAGAGTTCAAGCATTCCTATAAAAGCAGCTTAACAATAAACTCTGGGATTCATTTAAGTTTAACTATAACCCAACTCAATGCTCTGTCTTCTAAAATATATCAACTACTAGATATTATGAATAAAAGGTTGAAATAATTCACAATTGGATATCTAGTGGCTTAAATTACTTAATTTGAAGATATCTTGCTTAATAGGGTCTGTCTTTGGCACATGACAGTCATTTTAATTTTTACTTTCTCTGTCATTCTAAATAGACTTAACAATTAGCTGATTTTATAAATTTTGAACTGTAAGGGCCTGCTAAGTGTAGGTCATATGTGTTTAAATATACACATCCTTTCACTGTGCCTAGTGTCGCAAGGTGTTTACCAAAAGGCAGAAACATTTTTACACTATTTTAAACTTGTTTGCAGTTATTTTTAGGTGTTCAAGAGCGTTCACCTTGAATTTCTGTTTGCAATCCACGGGTGTTGCCATTACTTGCATCAGTTGCGATACATAGTCGCGCACTGAACTGAGGGTATGAATGTATTGTCATTGTTCAATGATTGTGCAGCATACCCGCACTCCCCCCCACCCCCCCCCCCCTCCCATAAATTCATCCCTCAGTGCAAAAGTAATAAAGACAATTATAGGCTTTCTAGGAAGCCTGTCTAACAGATCTATTCTTAGAGTGATTTAATCCGCCATATTTAAAGCTAAGTATTTCTTTATCCATATTGGCACCTGCTCGTAGGATGTAACAGGCTAAATAGAGTTTTTCTAAATCTGCAATCATATCCTCTTATGGCCGTGAGGAGAACACATCGTCATCTTTTCGTTCTGCCGCACCCGCACCGATATCAAGACAGGCCACCCACGGTTAACAAAGCCTCGTGAGGACAGCTGATGTATCGGTAATGATGATGCGGGGTGGTTGACGCCCATCAGACTTCAGACGTGACCCTGTGTTTTTTACATGTGTGCAACCGTTTGATAATCTCTTTTTCCTCAAATAGCACATATGTCCGACTGTAATTCAACGCTCGTTTCTTCAGGAAAATATTATAATGTGGATGACTTGCTTTGGGTAAATGGGTCACAGCAATTATAAGATATATATAAGATATATATCTAT
>JAVQIZ010033385.1:0-67543 GCA_036023535.2 Galaxias brevipinnis
TCTTATGCTACTTGACGAACATTGCACAGGTTGCTGTGGTTACGTGGATAAACATTAGCGTGCTAGGGTTACAAGTGTAACCGCAGTACTGCAAGCACACGTCACAATTTCAACAGAAATTGTAGCCCTATCTAATTAGTGTGCTTGCTTTAGGCAAACCACACTACTATAATCTCACATATATATTATTATTAGTGTGCTTGCTTCAGGCAAGCCACACTACTATAATCTCACATATGTATTATTAGTGTGCTTGCTTTAGGCAAGCCACACTACTATAATCTCACATATATATTATTATTATTATTATTATAGCAAAAAATTGCCCTACTTTTCTAAACTGCCACCACTCTTACGTTTTTAAGTCAACATACACATATTTTACATGTAAATGTTCCCCTGGTTCTTAAGAGTCCTATGATGTTATTATCTAAGCTGCGGGATTTATAGTTTTTACTTTATGGACGCTTGTTTGAAGACCGCGATCTCCATTGACATCCACTTAAACCAGGGGTGTCAAACTCATTTTAGTTAAGGGGCCTGATACTGCCCACATTGATCTCAAGTGGAAAATCATAGCATAATAACCCATATATAATGACACTATTTATCCATGTTTAAATCATTAGTGAAGGTTTTTGGATGATGATGATGTTTTTGACGTCAAACGCGTCACTAAACGAGCAGTGGGCGTGGATTATACTTTTTTCAGTACTGCGCCTGCGCGCGAGGGATAACTACATTAGCGATAGCCTTAGAGCAGCGGTCCCAACCTTTTTTGCGCCACGGACCGGTTTCATGTAAGACAATATTTTCGCGGACCGGCCTTCAAGGTGTGGGGGGATTAATATGACGAAATAAAATCATACGACCGGCATAAAAACAAATGTAAAGTGCATATTATGCAGAGCGGACTTGGCGCATGAGAATCACCTGTAGTGATAAACCCGTATTTTAAGAACGACTCCTGATATTGTCTTTTAAATGCAGCTTTCTTTTTCTTGGAAGTCGTAGGCTCTTCTTCTTCTGTCTTCTTATTGGGTCTTTTCCCCTTTTCAAAGAAGCTCTCTCTCTCTGTTTTCCACTCATTTTTGCTAGATTGTGGGCTTAATCTTTGGAGTAACGAATCATGTAACTATGACGACCGTCTTGATATGTGTCAAAAGACACAGACGCACAGACGGATGTACCCGGTCATTTTTCAAAAGAAAACATCTTTCAGACTCTGATAATCAATTAAATATTTTTCTAATAATAATAATACTTTCTGTGCGGCCCGGTACCAAATGACCCACGGATCGGTACCGGTCCGCGGACCGGTGGTTGGGGACCACTGCTGTAGATCACCCGCTTTCACCATACTGACTAAGTAGACCAAGTTTCAGCCCAGTGTGAGCAATTTAAAAATGTTGGTCATCTAACTCTCAGGTTATATCAATAGCCAACTTTTTCATAGGACAAAGCCGCCACAGTTTGAACAAAGAGAAAAACTGGGTCCCACAGTAGCCTACAAAAAAATAAATACTATAGATGGCATTCTTAATACTCGTATTAGGTATTAAAGTTTGATTTTTCATATGCCTTAAAAGTCTTTAAAATCTAAGCATATAGCAATAGTCTACTTTTTCATGGGACAAAACTACCAGTTTTAGAAACTGGGTCCAATAGGCCTATTACCAAAAAATATATATTACACACCTAGTACTCAAATAGGTATTAAAATAGTTTATCATACAGGCCTGTATAGCCTATGCCTGAAGTCCCCCAAAACAAACGTCCTGGATAAGCAATGTGTTCGGTCATGCTTTCCATTGAGGGATGTGCTATACCTTGCAACTTTTCATACATTTAGAAGTTAAATCATCATTATCATTATATCTAAAAAAGATATGTAGCCAACAAAAAAAGCAAAAAAAAAATTGCATGTTGTACAGCCTATAGCAGGTGGTGAGTACAAAATACAAAACAAACAAAAAAAAACAGATGTCATAAAGGGCTTCGTTGTCAATTCAGTAGGTCTCGTCTGTGTTCTTGACGAGCTGGTGAACCGACAGTGTTGCGTTGTAAGGCTCTACCACTGTGTCTCATATAGCCCTTTCCACCCGACTGCGCAGTGTATGGTGACAACATTTACCGCATGAATATGCACGAACTTATGCAAGGCCTATGTTACAACAAAGGATTCCGCAGATATGAAAATTCAGTCACCTTCGGATGGCGCGTCTCCTGATCCTGTGACTGGATGGTTCTGACTTCAAATTGTATTTTTGATATGCATGTACATGGATGTCACAACAAAGGATTCAGCAGATATGAAAATCCAGCCACCATTGGACGGCGCGTCTTCTGATCCTGTGTCTGGATGGTTCTGACTTCAAATTGTATTTTTGATATTTAAAATTAAAGACTATAACGTGGTTCATACATTATGTGTAGAGTAGTTTTTAGTGCAAAAGCAGCATGAAACGTATGTTGTTTTGACTTTTGGTTTGACAAATACATTTAGGTCTATTTAAAGTTTGCCAAAACAACTACTTCAAGGTGGCGCTATAGAGCGCCTTTTCACACCGTAGCTGTATAACGAGACTAATCACATTGTAGATGAAGCATAATACCCTTGTGTATACTGCCGTCTAGTGACTGCAGTAAATGTTGGCTAACAAATACATGTATACATTTTATGCGGTCACTAGATGGAAGCATACACCGGGACGTGTCCTATCTTGGTCTTTCATTCCAGCTCGTTCCCCTCAAGGCTTCCATTCATTGTCTATGGGCAAATTACACTTGTAAAAGAGGCAATTAAAAGATAACTAGGGGTCATATTAAATAGTTGTGTACAAGCGCAGTCCGTGGCATTCAAACAGACATTTTGGCGTTGCAATGGTAGCAAAATGCTCAAAACTGCGACTGTAGTTAGGTGCTGAAAAATGTGGCTAATAATAATAATAATAATAATAATAATAATAATAATAATAATAATAACAATAAAACTTCACAATAGCGATAGCATGACGCAATCATATAAAATCACATAAAAACTGTAATTCCCTGTGAGCTACTGTCGGGGTTCTTAGAAGTTGATACCTTTCTTAAGATCAAACACACTCAAATAACTGTTTTTTGTCGGCTACAGCATCCATCATTGTTTGTTGTTCCCCACTGTCCATAGTGTAAAAATGAATTGAACGCACAATTTGTCACCATTAGACCTGGATTTATCAAATTGCATGAATGTAACGCACATAATTGTAGATATGTGAACCTAAAGGCCATGATATACTCCAGTTTCCAAAATGAGAAAAAAACACAATATGATCAAGTATCATTGTTAAAACTTGTGGTAGAAATCTTAAAGTATATTCAAGACAATAGTGGACATACAAGAACATTAAAAAACTGTTTAAATAATTAATCTATATAATATTTAACAAGTTGTTGGGACAAAGTGACACAATTTTCATAATACGTTCTATATTACGTCACATCTTAATTAAATTGACGTTAGAGTGTTGCAATGCAGGCTACAGTAAACAACTGATGTTCCCATCGTGAAGGTTGTTGCCTTGATTTAAAATTTCGTGTAATCTATCAGTGCCATGTCCAACAGGTGTTGAGTTTTGTTATATATTCTCCCTTTCTATTTAATCTTGCATATTCCCCTGTCGTCTATACTAAATGACAGATTATTAATTATGTGTCTTCGTATAATGTTGCCTTGTTTATGCAAAAAGAAAAATACAATATTGGCTAGGGTCTAATCTAGGCCTAGAGCCTCGCGTGTGAGGCGGCATGATATACAGTGCTTGGGTTTGTTTCCGTTGTGGGCGGGGCTGAGATTTCTAGATGTAGCATTGCACTACTTTCTTGTCCTCGTCTCCCAAATGTTTCCCAGAGCTGACCGAAACTAGTCAACGGGATCAATCATTCTTCACACCTTTGATCAAACCTCTTCTCTAATTTAACAAATACCACTGCTCTTAAAGATGGTCGCAAAACAGAGAATCCGCATGGCGAACGAAAAACATAGCAAAAACATCACACAACGAGGCAACGTAGCCAAATCCACGGTAATGTTACGTTCTCCATCCTGATCATATTTTTGAATCGAGTTTCTTTTCTACTTCCTGCTAAGAATAAATTAGCTAATTGTAGATTTTGTTTTGGTTAATTAGCAGACTATGTGCATTGATGCAAAGTGATGAAGATCTAGGTAGCTTTGTGAGTGCAATGTAAACTTTACGTCTCCTGTCTCACACACTTAGGTCTGTCTTTCGATATAGCTATGTAGTACTAGTAGCAAAGTGTCCCTTTTGTGTTGTTCCTATACACTGATTTAATTGCAATAATTACTTAACATTAGTAATCAAAAATAGATACATATCCATATGCCTTGTTTAGATTGATTTAATTTAGTGCAAAATCTTATTATTTGGTCATTGCCTCCAAGTAAGTGTAAATGTATACTGGCGGAAGTTAACCCACAACATTTTCATCAAAGGTAAGAAAGGTAATTATTTTACCGCTGATTTGCATTTTCAGAGGAACGCTCAGGATGACAGAGTAGCGGTGGGACCGTGGCTGCTGGCCCTCTTCATCTTTGTTGTTTGTGGATCAGGTATGTTTGCATCCCCTGCGAGACTTCCCATGTTAGCAGTCAGACGTGTCCTACATCTGTTTCACGCTGAGCTTTTGACAACACCGGATTTTTGGAACTCCCAATCAAATATTTTAGAATACCTTCAAAACCTTTAAGTACCCTGGTCCATATTCATCTCAAACGAATTGCAATCCAAATTCTTTGAACATTCACCCATCCATCTTGTCAATATATCAAATTTCTATAATATCCCTTTCCTAACAAAGGACAACAATAGTGGGGTTGCAGTTCATTTTGCGATGTGGATAGGTACCGAGATGCTTTAGCTGGGTTTTAAACAATTTTTTGCATAGTCAAACTAGAGACAAAATGGGCTGTCTATAAAATTGTACTTCAGGCTGTTGGTAGATTTGGCCAAATATGTATCCAATCTTTAAAAATTGTTCTGTAAAAAGGAGAAGTGTACCATCATGTATCTTCAAACAGTCATGCAATATAGCTATACCCATGGTTCTGGGAACCTGACCTTCAGTATGCCAAGTTTTCTGAACTATGATACACATTATCTCTCCCACTTGTAATTAAGGTTCCGTGGTCAGGAGACTAGGGTTTGTTAATAAAAAAAAAAAATCGTATTTATTTTCATCGATAGTCTAGATGATTGCTTTCACACGAGATGTCCTTATTCCCACAGATGTCGTGATATCTCATACCATCAAGGCCTAGTGCAGAATATGATAAGATTAAAGAGTTTTATCTCAAGGACAGCCCACTGAGTGGGAAGGACACGGTAGACTAAGGCTGCATGACAGAAACCTACGAGTGCTGTCTAAGAGTTTCACTATTCTTCTTTGTTGATTGACCCAATCTCCATGTAAACGTGTGTTTTCTCTGTTTGCTTTTCAAACCCCATGGCATTAGTTTAGGTAAGGTCACATGTTTTGATAAATGTTCTAGGATATTCGCCAGATTTTTGGTTAGTAGGTTGTGTGTGGTCTACTCTGACATTTTGGCAATCTCCCAACTCCCAAATATTTGTTGTTTCGGATTAAGTTTCAGTCCGATTGGGCAGCCAATTCTTTCAGGGATTCCAACAGAACAGAAACAATTAACTTTTGATATACATTACACACAGTGGAACTGGACAGCAATCTAAATGACTATTACGAAAATATTAAACAAGAAATAGACATCATTATTATTGAAATAAAGAAAAAAAGGTGCGAGAAAGAACGATGTAAAAACAGAAGAAGGAGGCAGGGTTCCCTGGGTTAACTTTCCTGGTAGTTTTTGGTTGATCTGAACAACATAAAGAGTAGGTTTTCTTCAAAGATGAAATCCCTTGCTGTTATTATATCTCTTTCAACCTTGAAGACAGTGCTTCATGTATTCCTTGGTATTTTATGGAAAAAAAGTAGTATTTTGGCTATAGTGTATCAAATCCTTCTCTGTCTGTGAACCATGCCAATGTAAAAAGCTTATTTTAGACAAGCATGTTTGGTTGGTTGAGTAACTACTTAAGGAGTTAGGGATCTGCGGCAAAGAATTGTGCCAGACCATTAAAGATATGTCAGATATAGCAAAAAGAAGTAGCCAGTGGCTGTGCCTGAAATGGAAGGATCATATATGGAACAAAAGTAAAGAACATTATGTTGAAAACCCATAAAAAGTGGTTTAGTCTCAGGACAAAGGTATAAAAGGTAAGTCTTTCCTGCAGTGTCATTTATCAAGCCTGCAGGACCAGAGTAGGGAAAGATAATCTTCTTTTCAGGTGGTAAGTTTCGTGCAGAGTTGGCAGAAAGCGCCTGCAGGAATAGGGAAAAGGGATAGGTAAAGGGATATCTCCAGAACGTCATATTCCAAGCCTGCAGGAACAGAGTAGGGAAAGATAATCTTCTTTTCAGGTGGTAAGTACCCGTGCAGAGTTGGCAGAAAGCATCTGCAGGAATAGGGAATAGGGATAGGTGTAGGGATATCTCTCAGCTAATAAACAACTTTTTTTAAATATCTGGCCGTGCCAAGAGCGGATATAGAGGGGGGTGGCTCTGAGACGTCATTGCACATTGTTAAGCCTTCTGGGGTGTCGTGGGCTCAAATTAACAAAACATCCGGGATGGAGGGTGCCCACTTGAAAACCCTAATGACATAGCTGCTTTCAACCCGTCCATTCTAAAATATTGTTTTTTGAAGTGCTCATCTTGGAGTATGGCATAATGGACATTATAACATCCTATTCTGTGTATATTGAAATATATTTTTTATAAAATTAGTAGGGTATCATTAGTAGGGTGAAATGCTATTCAGCTAGTTGATTGGTGTGATATGAATATAGAAAAACTCATATTCGTCCACATCAGTGAAAGACATACCAAAATTATGTTTTGGATGAATCAAACTTCATTCATCGCTGTCTAAGATCTTTTTTCGTAGTTACACCTCTGTGTTCGGCTGCTCCTAAGACCTGTGGCGGATGTGCCCTCATATGGGGATCACGAGTCTGCTTGTCATGAGTCTTGAGGCATAATAATAATCACAAGTTGTTTTCCTCATCCCCTTTGACTTCAGCTTCTGTCCACACTATTCATTCAGAGCATGAGATCTTAATTACCTGTCTGCTTCAACATATGATATTGCTCACAGATTATTGAGACATTTTTAGTAATAACAATCATAGTGCTGGGAAGGCTTCCAACAAAAAAAACTGTAGTATGTCAACTACAAGGGTGCTGCTGCAATATAACGCAGACGCAAATACTTACTAAACTGTATGCATTTTAGATTTAGTGGCATTGTAATGCAAGTATTCGTACATTCACAAGGAAAGCTTATGGTAACTGAAGTGAACTTGTGCGTCAGCTCAAAATGATAAGCCCTTTGAATGCTCAATAGGCAGGGACACTTGTGCTGGTGAGTCACTACAAATGTCAAGCGAGTTTGAAATAAGTCAAGGGCGGAACAATGCAGGTGACACAATACATATTGTAGTCAGTTTCCATCTGCTGCTGCAATAACATCAAGTTAGCATGCCATAGTAAGGGCCAAAATGTGGGCTTTTATTGTGTTTGGGTATGGAGTGGTCAAAGAGATACAATGTTCATTGCCATTTATGACCTCTGAATACAGTAGTCGAAATGTTTGAGCGAACATATTTTCCGGTTTTGTTGTGTGTTTTTTCTCCTGCAGACGATGTTCCAAATCATACCATGTAATGGCTTGTTTTAAATACTTCAAACAGGAATTTCTGCTGATGTAAAAATATTGCATGCAGCATTTTGTATACAATTTATTTGTGTCACCAAGACGCATGAAGAAATTCTGTAATAGAATAGAAGTACCGCAATTTAAGGAAACAAGGTGTCATTTGTAAAATTGGAATCCAAGCTTTCTATCAAAGACAATGACTGTTTGTTTTGTCAGTAATGCCTTTTTCAAAGGAAAACAGGAGTGGACCTTAGCTAAGGAAAGTAAATAAGTGGTCTAACGGCACTTCACAGGAGAGAGTAAGTGAACAGTAAGTAGGACGGCAACATAGGACTGTGCAGAACTAAACCAACTCTGCCAGCGACTTACAACACTTAATACAAGGCTTTACCCTTGTCAACACCGCGGGCCCTAAGGCCTTCTTCAGGTACAGTAATGAACCAACATGATTATGAAATCCGCATTTCATCTCTCGTTCTCAGAGGCCTTCCCCATCTCGAGCCCAATTATTAGCAGAATTACATGCAGGCAACACATGTTATTAGGAGGCCCCCTGAGGAGAGAGAGGTAGCTACACAGAGAAGGCCCAGAGGCCTCTGCATCTTTTTAAGTGCCGGTAATAAAACTCAGTCGCCACCTCCTGAGGATCTCCCGGCCAATGAGAAGTCAAAGCGGGGAATTTTATATGCGCTCTGAAAAAGTTGGAGTACCCTCCTGGACAGGTTCTCTCAATCAGTCCTCATCATGCGCACCTAGGATTGACTTCATTTTGGTGGCTCCTTCTGGTCCTCTGTCTCTCCACTGCTGTATCTTGAAGCCTGCCCGTCCCCTCTTCTGTTAAGGGAGTGAAACACGGCTTTCCACACGATGATCAGGTAAACCAGTTGCACGCTATTACATTTTTGGGCAGTATTTTTGTTCAGGTTTTTAAAATGTGTGACCCGGTTGTTCACCTCAGTTTGATGTCAAGTGCTTTCCGTGGACATGGCTTTGTGAGTGATAGCCAACTAAATATTCAGAGAATTGCAAGTCTATAATATTATCCTTCAAATCATACTTTTATATTCACAGCTTTCAAGTAACTGTGAAATTATAGGTGTGGTGGAATTTGCCACTACAAGCATGGACAGTGAGACACGGCAGAAGAGCAAATGAAATAATGATGCTTCCTAATATACCCTTTGACCTTGACAAACCCACACAGGATCACATAATACATTCCATCTATGTTTAGGAACAGTCAGACAAAGGGAGCCAAACCACTTTAAATCACGCCTTTCCAGCTTTCGCTGCATTAGTCCTTCACCACTTAATTACAGCTCCGTTAAATAGCGTATGGTCTGGTCTGGCTGCTGCAAATAGTCCCTTTGAGTTAGGTGTTAGGCCAGCTGCCCTTGAACCCCCTGTGAAAATGAGAGTAGCACACGCACGCACACACTCACACACAAACACACACACACACACACACACACACACACACACACACACTCAAATATTCCCTTTCATTGGCCAGAGCTCTGTCTTGGGATTTTGGGATATGATTAGCCTACTTTTTGAAGTGACTGACGGGTCCATTTGTGTGGCTTAGCACTTGTGTATTTGCCGTGCCTTTGTAATCAAGACAGATGTGTCCATAAAGGTCATGCCAAGAGAGCATTGGCTGACTACGCACTCTGGGTCACTGGTTAGACTTTGCTATATGGGTGACACCAGAGACCCAACCCCAGATTTGAGCGATCAGAGAATGCGCTTGAACATGCAAAGGAGGATTTTGTCATGCAATCAATATTCAAATATATGCTAATCAATAGATTATCCTGAAAGAAAAGAAGCATACCCAGTGTGTGAGGTCACAATAGAAAACCAACAAAATGGGCATGTTTCTAAAGCACCAAAATCTGTCGTCGTCTAATACTCAAACCTAGCTGTCAAGCTTTCCCGCTTTTTGACTTTCAGCTTGTTTTTGATGCCATTGCCTCCAACTGACAGTATGTCCCTGTTGGACAGAATGTTGATAAAACAGAGATCTATAGGGAGAGCTCTCCCTGTCTGCAGCTGCATCAAGAGTGATTTACTATAGGGACACATGCTAATAAAAACATCTGTATCCTTGGTTACCAAAGAGCTTACAAGGATATGCTGCTAGTGTGTTTGTCTGTCAGTGTATGTGTGTTTTATTGTAAATAAACAGAAAGACTACGACCCAGCAAGGCATCGTCTGTCTTTGAACACTTTCCTGCCCTTAATTCCAATTTCTGTCATGTCATGATGATTCACCGTCCAGCACATATGGATTTTCTAGATCTGTCGGTCCTCAATAATAGACATGCTGGTAATTAAGTTTCACAGTGTACAACAAAACACTTGAATATAAGATATATGTAGATTTGTATGCTGGGCTGTGGCAAGGAAGAATCCTTGGCAGTAAAAGTCTTCCCTTTCCCCTCTGGGCTATTTCCTCAGCGGGTAGACAGGCTGTATTGTAGGTGGATTGGCATGCAGGATGGACAGCCAGCCTGCAGTGGTACTGGCATATATCTTGAAGGTGAAGGGCATATGTTAGCTCCCACTGCTCCGTCTGAAGGGACCTCGCTGACTCAACCATTAGTCATTGGTCTGACAGCAGCTTCCCCTCCCTGCTCACCTCATCTCAAAACCAAAATTCTTCCTTCCTCCTCGGTCCTCTGCATTGCCATTAGTCCAGGTCTCACTTAGCTGTCGCCCTTTGGATTTGACTGATAGGGGGGAGGCAGGTAGGAGACCAGGTAAGGGTAGAGAGGCTGACAGGAAGGCATCAGAGCAGCTATTGTGCAAGAGCCAGGGCACAGTTTCCCAATAACAGAGTCTTTCGTTTGGCATTGCTTTACTGGATGTGCCAGCGTTTGTGTGTGTGTGTGTGTGTGTGTGTGTGTGTGTGTGTATGTGCGCGTATGAGTTTGAGTGTGTGCGCGCTTGCTGTCATCCGGTTTCCATCATCATAAAAGTAGTTCCACAGATGCTCTTAATTGGCCAGTGTTTTGCAATGTGTAAGGGAAGTTTTCCTTCAGTAATAGTTGTCGCCTTTCAGGTATCAACACAAAAACCTGTTGTTTGAAAATGTTTTTTTTTTGTGTTATTGTTTGGAGTGTGTTCCATCTAGGTTTGGCTGCTATAAACTCACTTCACCTCATTCTTTCAGGAAGCGACTGTGGCATCGAGCGGCGTGGCTGTACCCCTCTGCCGTCATGGCCCTCCTCTCTCTCTTACTCACTCCAGTCCACGGACGTAAGTAACCCGGCGTGCACTGCAT
The DNA here is from genome assembly GCA_036023535.2 of Galaxias brevipinnis. Taxonomy (NCBI): domain Eukaryota; kingdom Metazoa; phylum Chordata; class Actinopteri; order Galaxiiformes; family Galaxiidae; genus Galaxias; species Galaxias brevipinnis. The sequence continues at coordinate 11,091 of JAVQIZ010033385.1, forward strand.
GATCACTGACATCTCACGTTGCTTTTTGGCCTTGCAGGGGTCACTGTGTTGAGAATAAACACATACCGACATGAAGAGTTCTACTTCCATAATGGTCTCACAAACACATAGTTATGGGGATATCACCCCGGTAATGACTGAACAGTGAACAGCAACCCCAGCGTCCTGTAGCGGCTTGACTTGTAATATTAAATCTAATAAGTTCTGATATTCATGATAAGACCCTCTCCAGAATTGTCAGAGGATCAGAACAAAGAAATCGACAGTACTGACCTCTGTCTGTCTGCTATGTTATTTCATCCATCACACCGCATTTTAGCTCATGCTTTCACTTCAGAGTGAACACCGAAGTTGGAAATAATGTGTATTATTATTATTTTTAAATAAACTTTTAGAAAGATCTCCTGTCTGCTTTCATCATAACACCACTCTCCAAGATAAAAGTGTGTGATTTGCGGTGCATCTCCTCCTTATTTAATGTAATGACTGGGTTTTTGAGCACACAGGGAGTAGTTAACCGCTTGGAACATGCTCGCTCAGTGAGACAGTGTTTACTGGCAGTAAACACACTGGTAAAAATACCATCTTCCTACTGTACCTTGTTTATCAGCACTTCTGTGGGACTTCCAGATGTTTCGTGTTTACACCCCTCCGTCTAAACGAGCTGAATCAGGTTATTGACTCGGGAGCCCCTCCGGCCGCCGTTTCATGGCTTCCAGATCCTCGTTTCTCTGATTCCTCCACTCAGCGTTTTCCTTCTCCTCTTGTGTTTCAGACAGCGTTTCTCCTGATGTGTTTCAGACAGCATTTCTTTTTCTTGTTTCAGACAGTATTTCTGCTGTGACTTCAAGGCCTAAAGGCTAGTTTTATTCATTCGCAGCTTGCACTGAATCATCACCAAAAAGCCTCCATTCTCCCTTTCAGTAACATAATTTTTTATTTAAAAAAAAAATAGGGTCTGGATAAAGATTTGTAAGCCGTAATTAAATCAAAGCTAAAGTCATGCCTGCAAAATACCTCATAGCCCATGAAAGAGACAGTGATGATAAGGCAGACTTTAAATGACTTTGTGATGAATGGCTTGCTGCAGTTGTTTACCAGTGAGACTGATATTTCAATAAATCTCTTAGATAACAGAATGTAAAATTGGCTTACCTGTAAGCATGACCTTATGAAATCTTTTAAAATGCATTTGAAGTTGAACACTACAGCATTCAATTGCAGATTCCATTCAGTATGACATCTTAACAAAATATCTGAGATCCTTTTGTTACTATTGTTATTGTTAGATATATTATTGATGTCTGTGTGGAACCATATGAAATAGTCTATGGATGTATATAAGAATAAAATTAAATTGTTATGAAAGAAATACATTGACATGGGTAATGATCTGAAAGATCGTCAAAGGAGTTGTTGACCATGCTTCAGGATGAATTCCCTGAATTCTACTGTATTTTCCTGTCTAAACTGTTCTTTTCTTCTTTGCCAGAACTTGATCTCAACAGATTGGATGGCACTGACACTGTCTGCCCAACAATGAGAAATGGCCAAGATGACCTTCCAGGTGAAATTGCTTAGTTACTAAAAAATATTTTTGGGGTTTCTTTGTTTTTACCATTACACCAATAAAGGGACTACATAGTTCATCCCAATAAAACATGGCTTGGTTCTCAAAACGTTCTGTTCATAGGAAAAGCAATAGCACATGTTAGTGGGTTGCTTTAATTAACTAAATAGGGTGGGCTCCCAGATGCCTTGAGACACCTTTAAATTTCAAACCAGGCAAATAAAATGTTCCACTTGAGCCTTGCATATTTTAGTGCCAACAATTCTGACTCCGCAAGGAGGTAATTGCTCACTCCTCATTTGCTTGTAACAAAGTCACCACCACCAAAGCTCTTGCATGTTGTGCTCGACATATTTTTGGGGGGAAATGTATGCATGTGTCAGGGACAAAATTACTGTTCGGTTCATGTGTAACCAAGTAACTTTTTCTCACGGACTCGATGCCCAAAATACAATCCTAGCTCCCCTTGTCCTTTCTTCTGGTCCTGCACCTAAAGCTGCATTAAGAAATACTAGAACAAAGAACAAAACGGGCACGAGTGAAACATACTAAAGCGTCTCCTGTTTACCCAAGGGTTTGATCTCATAACCCAGTTCCAGCTGGACGTAGTCCCCCTGAAAGGAGTGAGGAAGGTGGAGGGCTCCACTCCTCTCCAGGTAGCCTACCGACTCGACAGGGAGGCCAACTTCCAAATTCCAACCAGGTAAGTCAAAGAAAGAACTCACATGATGCCGGAGAGAGGGACACACAAACGCGGGTGTGTAGCGGAGCTCTGCCCGATGCAGCTGTTGCCTTATTACAGGTCCCAGACAGGTGTGACTGCACAGAGAACAGCGTATAATTGTTAGAGAGAAACATGCCCAGGCCCATTTGCCAGCGCTCAGAGATGGGACTGGCAGTGGGGGGCCTTTGCATGTGCACAAAGACCCCCCCGGAGTCCTTCTAAATCGCCCGGAAACTACGAGGAGACATATTTCATCATACATTCTTGGCTACAGTTCTCTATTTTCTTGTCTGGCCTCGTAAAAGGAGGCAAGGCTGGAAATCAAAAGAGACAGGTGCTGCCAACTTCAATTGCTTCCTGTAAGGGCAGCCATTAGCTTTTTTTGCTTCCGTATGTCGAGTTACACTTGGTGCAGGGTGAATAAGCTGTCGTTTCATATTAGCACAGATTAAAAACATAATCACGTTCAGCTTTGTATTTTGAGCAGCAGCTTGTTGCAGCACAATGTTTGCTCTTGGACAATTCAGGTGCTGTCAGAGCGTGTCCATTGACTAATTAAACTATTGTTAATTACATTCATTGTTTACAGTAACAGCAGACATCTTGAGTCCCCTTGTGGGTCCGCTGTGCTCTGGGCTGGCTAATCTCCTCCCGCAGGCTAGCTGTTTCCTCGGAAGCTGTCCATTACGCAACAGGCTGACAAGTCGCGTCATGCCACTCAGGCCCCTTTGTGTCAAACATAAATACATTTTTCTCCCAGGGCTCCACTGGCCAGACTGAGCTTTGAAGTCTGACACCAAAGCTATAGCCCCAAACTCTCACCCAATCTCTTCCGTTAGATACACTACTGCTACTGCAGCAACACACTTAAAAACCAGCTTGTCCGCCAGAGAGTGGTCTTCATGTGTTCTACTGGGTTACAGGAAACTCCTTTCTTTATTGCATTGCCTTGATCCATTTACTACAGGATAAAATGCCGGCTGCAGCGACCATCTATAAATGAACCTCCTATGGAGACCCTGGCTTGTTAAAAGCACATAGATCTAGTTTCGGAGCTAAAGCACACAGCTTAATGGAGACGATGATCTATGTATAGGGCAGTGTCCACCCAGCTTTTGATTTATAACATAATGGCAGGATACAAAAGGCAGCATTGTCCCTTTGATGTAATTATAACTGTTACTTGTGCATGCGTTTGTATGTAAAAGAAAGCATAGAAGTCTTTGAACATCAAAAGCATTGAATTTGATTAATGTCTTAATAATGACAGAACGCAATGGCGTCATTCATGCCTTGTGATCAAGCATGCTCGTTTGCCATAGGCTTTATTCAAATCAAAACGATTTGGCTCCAGGTGTACTTTTATTAGGATCCTGTACCAACCTTTCCTTTTTGACAATACTTTCACATCAAAATGAACACATGGTGCTCGATTACACTCCATCCTCTCCATCCCTCTCTTTTAACCCTGTGCCAGACTGAACTTCCCCCGGGGCTTCCCCGATGAGTACTCCCTGATGGCCACTTTCCGCATGATCAAGAACACGGTGAGCAAAGTGTGGAACGTGTGGCAGATCGTGGACGAGGACGGCCGCAAGCAGGCAGGCCTGCGGCTCAATGGCGACCAGCAGGCGCTCGAGTATTTCCTGATGGGCATGGACGGCAACCTCCAAACCGTCACCTTCCCCGGCCTCTCTGTGCTCTTCAACACCAAGTGGCACAAGGTGATGATCGGCGTGGAGCGCGAGCAGGTCACCCTCTATGTGGACTGCCAGCCCGTGGACCAGAGGCCCATCAAGGACAAGGGGCCCGTCAACACGGAGGGGGACACGCTGATCGGCCGGCTGGACGCCGACGCCGACGCCTCGGTGGTGGTGAGTGGGAGACGGAGGATGGGGTCAAAGAGGCCTGGGGGGTCAGGGCAGAGTGGGGGCTCGGGTTGACAGGTGTGTTCTGCCTGAGAGCTGCTTCAGTCCCAGAGTGGCGTTGCCACAGCAGAGGCTTTCTGGGGGGTTAACTGATTCTAACAGCAATCTCCAGCAAAACCCAGCTTTAAAACCATCAAAGTCACGGGTCATTGACCTTGTCATAACAGAGGCGATGATGTTGCTTCAGACTTCACCCAGTTACACTAGAGCAGCAAAGGGAAAGCTACATTGTGCTTTGGATGTGTAATGTAATAACACAGACATGTCTCTTCTCAGTTTGAACTCCAATGGATGTTGATCCACTGCGACCCCAAGAGAGCCCAGAGGGAGAGCTGCAATGAGCTGCCTGCCACTGAGGTAACCAAGGCCTTGTCCCGATCTCATCCTGCTGTAGTCTGGCAACATGCCGTCAGCATGCCTAAAGAGTTGTTCTATTAGTAAAAGTGTTCTGGAGAGAGATGTGGCATTTGGATAGGCTAAGCGTGTCATTTGTAGAACTTGCTGTCAAAGCAGGTGCGCATATCAATGAAAATACTGGTAGGTTAATTAAAAATACTTGATGAAGTGGGCCTTCTGTGCAGACATTGTTTAGAAAGTGGCAGTCAGCTTAAAGGAGACGATGTCTAAACGTTCCGTAGGCATGTCTGTGAACTACCACAGCGATTATTTTGAGATTGAGGGGAACTTCTTAATATCGTACAAATGTTGTTGCAATCCAATTAGAAATAGGCTTCTGGTTTGCTCTGTTAGCTTGGGCTAACATTTCTGCTTTGAGCCGTATCTTTTCAGTCGTCTGGCACTGAAACGATACATGGGGCAACTACCATCGCTGTACTGAAATGACTGCATGATATGCTCACTGCTATTGTTTTAAAACAGGTGCGCTTCCTCTGACACTTTGGGTGAAGGTGGTGTGACTATTTTCACTAACTCTACCTTTATCCGATCTCCCTTGCTTTCTCAGATGTATGCCAATGCAGAGGTATTTATTTTTCTTCCCTCTCCTTTGTTTTCTTTTGTGTTTGGGAGCAAGTCCTCTACTGCAAGGCTTTGTTGCCTAATTGCTTATTCGCTCTGTTACACACATACCGAGGGCTGGTTCACCGTTTCAGGGTCGTTTCATAGCAATAAAGTAGTGACAAACAATTCATTGCATCTAACAAGATTGACAGAAAAACGTTCATAAACAGGATCAAAACATAACTTACAACGCCCTCAGGCTAGAATGGGATGCAAGCTTCACAATAACTTCTACTTGCCTAATTAATAATAATAATAATAATACCAATAGCTTAAGAATAATTTTTTTTTTGGATAACAACATTAATTGAAATTATACTACAATGCTTATCAAACACCTAAACACGTTATTTTGGCAAAAATGATTGTGGTGTAATCAGACCCAAAGCAGACACCTCTAACTGCCTGCTGTATATCATAGTCAAAGTGTTGAGTATTATTTCTGTAAGAAGCTATGCCTTCACTCTATAGAGAGTCAAGGCAGTGTTTGCTCTCATGTAGTGGCACAGTTTAACTCTGGCTGGAGTAGGAGGACGTCTTCACTCCCCTCAGAGCGGCGTTCACTGTGTCCCACATGCTGATTGGCTGTCATGTCTCTTCTCTCAGCCAGACAAACCAATCCAAGGCCCCCCTGGTCTCCCCGGCCCCGAGGGGCCCCGTGGACTCCAGGGAGAGGATGGCAGAGACGGAAGAGATGTAAGAGTGTCCCGGAAATATTTTGTTCATAATCTCCACGCGGTTCTTTTGTTCCATGGACTCACCTGGTCTGTGCGTTCCTACAGGGTCTTCCAGGTTCAACTGGCAGCCCTGGAAATCCCGTAAGTAAATGTTTTAAAAGGAAAGTTCTATTTGAATTGCTTATGCTTTGTTTTGCAACCATCGTGCTAAACCCACCTTTGTGTACAGAGCATTGAAGTGCACTGTGGATCAGTCCTGTCTCAGCCCTGTGCTGTTCACCACTAGGCCGGTGCCCTTCCCGCTCCCCAGGAGGATGGCGCAGCGTTAATTGATTCAATGTTGACTGGCAGGGCCACGGTGTATCTTAGCAACAGGGCGGCGCGGCGGAGGACACTGAAGATAAAGACGTTGTTTTTCTTGTTGTGTCTGTTACCCAGGGCAGCAAAGGGGAGCAGGGAGAGATCGGTCTGCCTGGTCAGAGAGGCCTCCCAGGCCTACCCGGATCTTCCGTAAGAACACACACCTTACTACCACACCTGTGTGTGTGCGTGTGTGTGTGTGTGTGTATGTGTGTGTGTGTGCGTGCGTGCGTGTGTGTGTGTGTGTGTACGTGTGTGTTTGGGTACGTGTGTGTGTGTGTGTGTGTGTGCGTGTGTGTGTGTCTGTATGTGTGGGTTTGTGTGAGTGCATGTGTGTGTTGAAACCATTGATTTCCTCTCTCCTCTTTGATACAGGGGTCATCTGGCCCAATGGGCCCCAGGGGAGCTGTGGGCGAGAGAGTGAGTAACCCATCCCACCACCCCTCATAACACCCTCCCTCTGAGACCTCCCTATCTAACTCTCCGTCTCTCTCAACACAGGGACTCCCCGGATTTCCCGGGCCGCCAGGAGCACCTGTAAGTACCCCCTTCTCTATCAACACGATCGTAACGACAGTGTGCACGGAGAGCGTTCTATTTATCACGGCCAAAGGCATTGGATTTCCTTTCTTCTAGCTGACTGTGTTCTAGAGTGCTACGCTACTGTTTTCAGAGGAGCACTTAATGTATTGTTTGCCTCCACCCCACAGGGCCCAGAGAGTGTGGGACCACCCGTATGTATAACCCCCGTCCTCCTCTTCACATTACAAACTGAGGCGCTAAATGCATGATCAGAGGAAGGCTTTGATGTGCTTGTATCCACTGACGTGTCTTTGATGCAGGGACCACCAGGGAAGGCAGGAACTCCGGGAGACGAGGGAAACATCGGACCCGAGGTCAGTGCTCCAATGGGGCCGGTTTCACCGATTCCCCTGTGGAAAAGCATGAAAGGCTTGATCAACACTGCATCAACCAGTGAGTGATGAAGGTGTCCTCTCTCCTGACAGGGTGCCACTGGTCCTAGAGGAGGTCTCGGTCCTCCTGGCCCCGCTGGTCCTGCTGGACCGCCGGGACCCGCCGTAAGTAACGCCTTGTAGATCCAACACCCTATTGTCTGTCAAACTGGTTTGGTGTTCCTGTCCTCGCTGTGAGGTTCAGGACGTTCTGTCTGTGACGGCGTGCTCTGCGGGGACACGTGACAGAAGCCTGGCTTTTCAGTGTCGGAGCACGTGTGCATGCCGTGTTATTCATGTGCTTTCTCACCCCCCAAACCCCGCCCCACCCTCACTGCCGGAGCTTTGCCGCGCCGACATCTAAACCCTCACGGCTGTTTTAGATGTCCTTGTGTTGCTGTGTTTTAGGGACCGCCGGGGGCCGGCAGCCCAGAGGGCAGTGGGGAACCTGTGAGTGTGTTTTCCTGTCTTTCACATGCATGAGAGGGGAGCGCACACTGATACTCTGTGACAAAAGACGTTACTTATTGTGGGCTTATTTAGGATGTATGTGTTTGTGTGTGTGTGTGTGTGTGTGTGTGTGTGTGTGTGTGCGCGCGCGTATGTATATGTGTGTATATGTGTTTGCATGTTGTGTTTGTTGTTGGACAGTGCCCTGCAGCCTGTCCTGCTGGACCACAGGGAAACCATGGCCTTCCAGGGATGAAGGTGAGCCCCTTCAGCAGGGACCTCCACGGTCTTCATCTCCACCCAGACAAGGACCCATAAGGGGACCACTGCTTTGATTCAAACAGACAGGCAGCCTAGCACAGCTTCAATGACCTGGTGATCTCTGGTTCTGAGTCTATTGCTTTGTTCTCACTAGGGCCACAAGGGCGTGGCTGGTGACCCTGGAGCAGCAGGAGAATCAGGACTGAAGGTTGGGGAGACCATTAGCTAATCCTGGACATTCAACTGCACTTCCATTTTAATAAAACATTTCTTGATACGTAATGCTAAGGACATATTGTCATAACTGTGTGTGATTATGTTTGCCTTATTAACATTCTTTACAACTATTTACTGAAAGGGAGACTCAGGAGCAGCTGGTGCACAAGGTCCCCCAGGACGAATGGGAGATGATGTAAGACTTTGTTTTAGTCAGGCAATTACAAAAACGATCAGTCATTTAGCTTGGATGTACAAAACAAAACAAAAAACATACATACATACATAATACATTCTTCAACTTTGTTTGACACGTGTATTAAAAACAAACTATCGCACTGTAGGGTCAAAGAGGGCCCATAGGATTTCCTGGTACCATCGGGGAGAAAGGAGACAACGTAAGTAAAGGTTCCATCCACTGGTGTGACGGCCGTCAAACGCCTCGGGATAATGACAAAGGGTGATGGGGACGGTTTAATGTGAGCATCACCATCTGGTTTCCCTGTCCTTCACAGGGTCCTCCCGGGTTCAACGGCATTCCTGGCCCGACCGGCCCACCTGGCGCTCCTGTAAGCCCCCGTAATTTCATCGCCTCCATAATTATTTTTTTGGAACCTTTTCCCTGTTTTCGAACACTGACACGTGCCGTGTCACGCGAGGCAATCGATAATTTTGCGGGATGGATTTATTTTCCCGGGATGTTAAATTGGTCTGGTATAAGCCTTTCCAAACGTGTAATTCTTTGATTCCGTTTTTGTCAGGGTGTGGAGGGCATTCGAGGACGCCAAGGTATAGAGGGTCCTAAAGGGGATGAGGTGAGTGACCTTTGACCCTTATCATGAGCAGTGTTGTCTCCCAATGGAAGTCAAAAGCAATTGTGTAACCATGCATGTGCTTGACCAGGGAGCCATTGGACCCAAGGGAGAAAAAGGCCCACAAGGAGACAAAGGAGACACGGTAAGGGATGTTTTTTCAATTGATCCACTTGGCAGCTTAGTAGCAACTACACCTTAATAGATAATCATAAATTATACTGTGAATGCAGCATGGTCAATGATAGCTTGTGATTCCAGGGAGAGTCGGGCAAACACGGCAAAGATGGAGTCCCAGGGGTCAATGGTGCTAAGGTGAGTCCACAACAAGGTTCACCTTGTGACTGAATGACCCTTCTAGTCAATAAAGTTATGAACGTAAGTTCAGCTCGGCCACATAATTTCACAGCATCTGTCCAATAACTGGATTGACAAGCTAGGATTAAATGTTTAAAAAGGGGGCCAACTGTCCCTTCTTCAGTCGATAAAACAAGCTGGTTTGAACGTGACCAAACAATTGGACAAGATCAAATACATTTTCTGTGTATGATAGTGTGTTCATCGTGACACTTTGCCTGTTGTCCTTTTACCAGGGAGAGTCAGGACTGTCAGGATCTGTTGGTGTCCGGGGCATTGTGGGAATCCCAGTAAGTCTAGCGTCTGTTTCAGCCTTTAGCCCCATGCACTCATATCATTGCCTTGCAGGAGACATATACTGTACACACTCAAACAATCATTTGGCTCAAATCACATTGCTTCATGAACGCGAGAATGCTTTCAGTAGATGGACCTATTTGCCATAGACATCTTGGTTATATTTGTATAATTGTGATAGTCACTCTGCAATTTAGATTAAATAAATCCAGTCATAAGGTTATTGCTGACTGAATTTTCTAACGCAGTCTTCAAAAGCTAGAGCTGTGAAGAAAATCAATACTGCTGTACCTCTTGTCTGAAACCACAGCCCAGACTGAGATTAATAAAACATTTACACACCTAAGAAGAGAAAATGAGACAGCGAAGACAAAGTTCCAATATCCTGTGAGGTTGTGCAGGTTAGGGGCCACGACTGGGATTGTTGAGTTGACAAAGAGAACACAACACACAGGAGAAGCTACATCAGATATGGAAGAGATCTAATGACAGGATAACCAGTATGAGTCATTTCCTTTTTCTGAGAAAGAGCATGGCCGGAAGAAAGGTAATTCCAAATCGGTTACTGATGATTCAGTGAGGCAGTAACCAGTTAAAGTAAGAAGAAAATATATTTAGTCGTCGCAAAAATTTTTGCATTGTTTTTCTCAACTAGCTAAACTTCCTGGGAGTTATTGATAATAATCAAGTTGCAAACATACGTGTTACTATATATACTTACTTATTAAAATAACATTTAGGCAGGAATTCCTTAGATTCAGGTATAGAATATACATTATGATAGTGGATTGTGAATGTCAGAAAATAAAATCACTCGGAAAACTAAACATCAATTAAGCAAAATACTGTCAACAAACTTAGAGCAGGAACTAAACACATATGAGAAAAGATTACCCGTATTTTATGAAACGTTTGATGGTTCTAAACCGATCACTTGAAAGACGGACTGTCTTACTGCCTAAACCAACATAATATGAACTCCATAGGTACACCATTATATTAATATCAAACCAAATATCAAATAGCTCTTTTGTTGACGCAGTTACAGAAAGACCATGCTAAGATTTTCTAGTAACAAACAAATGAGTGCATTACTCATGTAACAGTAGACAAATAACACATCTAGTTCTTCATTTGTTTTTCAGTGTGAAAATAGTGCTATGTAAAGCAAATTATTCTGGCAGTTCTCCTTGCAACCTTAAACCCCCTTATATCACAGCATTTCATTTTAAATAATAAATGAACTGTGTAGGAGGAGAGTATCCTTTGATTTCCCATGTTAACTTAAATGCACTGGTGTCTTCATTGTTTTACAGGGGTTGCCAGGGAAACAGGGCATCGTTGGACCCACTGGGGCACAGGTGGATGACATTTCTAGGATTTTAATAATACTTTCCCCTCATTATAGCACGAGCAAAGTTCTTACATTTCAAAGCACGGTACCAATCTGAGATGTTTTAACGTTTGGTTCTAGGGTGAAACCGGGCCTGAGGGACCTGTTGGACCCGTTGGACTTCCGGGAAAGCCTGTGAGGATCCATGCTTGTCTATCATGTACACCACCATCAGAGACATTTAAAACATCAATGAGAACTGTTGTGTTTCTGAAGAAGGAGGGATTTGTGATCACCTTATGACACCACTCTGTATAGGGGGAGCCTGGCAAACCAGGAGAGGATGGCGCAGCAGGAGACAAAGGAGCTACAGTGAGTTCCTGTTAAACTCTAATCAAAATGACAAGAAAAGTTGCAGATGACCAGTTCATATGGTGTTTCTGTTTGTAATTCTATGAATATGAAAAAAATATATAAAAAAAAAGTTTTACGAAAATATGAAAAATAAGTTATTGTTAAGCATGAACAAAATAACATGTACCGAAATCATCATATGACCTTGTCTAACAGCCTTGTGGCTAATTGATCAAAATCCTTCTTTCTACAGGGTGAAACGGGAAAGCAGGGACCACTCGGAGCCGAAGGCCCTACAGGTATCCATGTAAGGAATCATTAGTTATCACTTTCTTTGTATTTCCTAAGTTAGGTTTCATGTGAAGTACTTTATGTGCCACAGTTCACCTGTTCAAACAAGTGCTTATTCTCTGCATTAACAGGGAGTACAAGGGGAAAAGGGTGACACTGGTGCTCAAGGACTGAAGGGTCATACTGGTCACAAAGGAGACCAGGTGAGACTTGAGGCTCTAACTGGTTCAGCTATCTTCCGACTGTGTTTAATTTGTATGCAGTAGGACTCATCTGGACATCATCTCTGATGTATCCCCTTGTTATAGGGTTCCATTGGTCCAGTTGGTCCAAAAGGTAGTGAGGTAAGTCCTTTGAAATCAATACATTTTGAGAACTTTTATCCACACACTGCACAATGCAGGGTGAATTACATGTAACGTCAGTGATACATTTATGGAACATACTACCATGTGTCTGTTAGTTCTATCTATCGTGATGTCATAAACCTGTGTCCCTGTCCCTGTTCAGGGAGATCCTGGTCTAACTGGAGATGCCGGAGTTAAGGGAGACCAGGTATGTGCAACCTCAGAAGTGGCATCTTAAAAAGGTCTCAGACTGACACACTGTCCATTGTACCAGCGTTTTAGCCAGACGTGGCTTGATTATTTCCATCACTGTGATGCAGGGCCCCACTGGTCTTCCTGGTGTCAAAGGAGAGGTATAGTAGAATTGAATTTACAACCTCAGACTTAAAGGTATATCTGTTGTTCTGGCTTGTAGACTCTCACGTGATTTCCTCTGCAGGCTGGAGAGAAGGGCCAGAGGGGTGCTACAGGGGCCGATGGCAGGCCAGGACAGCCTGGCCACGAGGGACTGACGGGCCCCATGGGAGCCCGTGGTCTAGAGGGGGAAATCGGAGTGCCCGGGCCCCCAGGGCCCAGAGGTCTACCTGTAAGTGTTGATACGGTTGTTCATGCTGAAGAGGAGGTACACAACCATGAAATTGAAAAGATGTCCAGTATAGAACAGAGAGCAGAGGACACCTGAGCTAAGGTGTTTATTGACGTGGAACAAGTACAGTTTCAGACTCAAAATCTCTCAAGAAAATAGAAAGAAAAGATACGACAGAAAGATGTGAACATCAGATATAGAGTTCAAACTGTAATGCCGGTTCTAAACAAATGTCCTGGTATAATCAAGCAGAATTGAAATGAGAACAAATACAGTTTATGATGTTGCATTACATTAGATGTCAATACATCTACATACAGTATGTTACACAGTAGAGAAACATTACAGGGGACTAAATCTTACCCATTTACCCAATTCACACAATGTAACCTACTACAGTGTTAACACTATGGACATTTCATGACCAGAACAGGATGTATTGATAATGATTCCCTTGTTGCTTTTAACATTGAAAAGGGTGCCAAAGTGAGCGACAAAAACCTGCGAGAAATGTGCTCGGCCGTTGTGGAAGGTTGGTCATTGTGTTTTCCACCTCTAGGTTCTTGCATAACATTACAGGACGTTACATTGCAATAATCAACTCTTATCGTGTTGCTAGTGTGCTGTCCTTCTTTGTAAAACGTTTAATTTGACATTTTCTATGAATTACAGAACAGCTAGAAGAGTTTAGGAAAGAGTTTCTGAAGAAGCCTGCCGCACTCGGGGCCCCTGGTGCTCGAGGGCTGGTGGGCCCCCCAGGTCCACCAGGACCAGCTGGAGCAGCAGGCATAGCTGGACCCCAAGGGCTGACAGGCATGAAAGGGCCGCCTGGCTACTATGGGCTCCCTGGCGCACCTGGCAAGAAAGGTAGGATGGCTAGAAAGCTTTAGCTCCAAGGTCAGTCACTTTAATGCTCAAAGACTTTCAGATGGAATAATTCAAGGTAATATCAGATGATAGATAGCACATAGTCCATTTGAATATGTTCAATAAGCTAGTGTACTGTACCGCAGATACCGCCCACAGTAATAGCTACACAATAGCATGGGTGAGATAGCTTTTATGTGGAGAACATCCAAAGTACATGCTGTCTACAGTGTTTCCTTCATTAAGGCCTTTTTTAAAAAAAAGTGTGTTGTTCGCCAGTCTCTTTGTCTTCAGGCCAGCATAATGTTCCGACAGAACTTTTACAGAGCAGTCAGTGTCGGCGTGAGTCACACAGTCTTATACAATCAATGATTCACAAACAAGCTGGGATCCGAGGGTTTCCAAGAGCTTTTCCTCTTAAGCTGTGTTATCACCATCCCCATTGTCCCTGTTGCAGAGCCGGCATTGTGGAACCCAAATCTTATTTCATGGCCTAATTGATTTTTTTTGGGGGGGCGGGGGGATTTTCTGCAGGTGACGCCGGCGAGAAGGGCAATAAGGGAGAGAAGGGAGAGACCGGAGTGGGAACTCAGGGAAGCCCAGGCGAACCAGGTGCACAAGGTAACACCGTCGCATCACTCCTGTCTTACAAACATTCACCATGATGGCATGCTCGACAGTATTATGCTGATCATACAAATTAGTGGGCTTACCTGCTTTCTAAGATGATAAAATTACCTCATCAACTGCCTGTAATTGATGGGCTATTTTTTGGAGGGGTAGGATGAAAGTGATTGGTTACGATGGTCACCCTGCTGAAATTGACATTGTTAGTTACTAGTAGAATAACAGTATTACGATTGGTGACTGTCTGGTTCTTTGCATCTCTCAGGCCCACCAGGCAAACCTGGCATTGGGAAGGATGGCCAGAACGGAGCCAACGGCGAAGCAGGAAGTCCTGGGGCTGCCGGAGCGTCTGGTCCTCGAGGTGCCACTGGGGCCCCTGGCCTCTGTGACCCCTCAAACTGCACACTGAGGGGCCCGCCCCTCTACATGATGAGTGGGAAGAAGTCGGCCAGTTACAAAAGCCCGTGAGATTCCCGAGGCTTAGAAACACTCCACATGTCTACCTGCAGTTACAGCTACCCCTAACTGGGCTCCCCAGTCCAGGGGTGGCGATCCTCCGGAGTCTTCAAATGACTCCATTGCACCACAGAGCTCAGAGACACCACGGGCAACAGAGACAAGGCACCAAAATGTAGAATACTGTATAGACCTTTCAACCTTTCATTTTTCTTCAGATTGTGTGATTATGTAGAGAAACTTTACAGGGTGGGTTTTCAGAGACAGCTGCTGTCCACGTCAAGATAACTTCTAGACTGACAAAAGACCAACGGGCCACTGAGCTGTCCAAAAGTAAATCTAAGCTACTCTTATTTTCCTTGTTTTACTTTGTGTTGGTCTTAGTGTTGAGTAAAATAAAGTAAAAACCAGGGAAACCTTCTTGTTGTATGATGTAGTAGGAGCTTAACTTTGAATTCTTTATTGATTGAATGAGATCACCAACTCTTTTGGTCTTGGCTGGATGGGGTTGGTTCTGGTTGGTCAAGACAGTTCCAGTCATTGGTTACAGGTCACTAGATGTTGCCTGGTTACCGAGGCAGAGTCAACATCCAATCCTTTGTCTTTTACCAATGATTCATTCATTGAGCAAATGTGACCTTTAGCAAGCAGCCAACTGGACCGAGCATTTCCCTTCTTGCCAGAGATGTTTTGGGTTCTGAAATATGCCATCGTGTCTTTGAGACAAAGGTTATGGGCTATGAATTATCAATACCGTGCAGTGGTGCAGTAGATTTGTTCTTTCAAAATCAACATTCCAATCAGCTGAATAATTGGTCATATAATTCATCAATAGCTATATTGATTTTTTTTAATATTTATGTTAGGAATTGCAGAGCAAGTGACTCACATTTGATTTAATGGAGAGTTTAATAGGAGCTATCGCATTAGAAAAGTGCAAACAACACAAATGAAACAAATGTGCTGCTAATAACAAATCTGCTGGTTGTGAGCTTTCAGATCGCCTGTACACTGTCTGACCTGAAATACATGGCTGTCCAAGGCAGAGAAATATATTTACAATATAAAGAGAGCCATTACACAATTTACTGCAAAGTAGGCTTACAGAATGCAACATTTTCCTTATTGGTCACTCCAAGGGAAATACTACATGCATAACCTTTGTTATTAAGGACATGGCATGTATGTCATAAAATAGGCCATCATTGAGGAGTGCACACCAAGAAAAGGAAACATATTTTCTATAAAATGGATCTGTCCAAGTCTTTATTACAATATACAGTACAGTACACATATACGTCTTGCCTATATCTTAGATTTGTCTGTATTAGCACCAATTTATCAGGATTAAAGACTAGGTTGTGTAAACATTGGGTGTAGCCTAATGATTAAAAGTGTGGATATTTAAAGTATATATTAATCAACTCCTAACCCAGTAACATGTAATTAGTTGTTGTGAATATTTGATAAGGTATGCAAAAAGGAAACCAACCAAATGAATGAATGCTGAGATTTAAATCATCAAACCTAATGCTAAATCTTAGCCTGCAGCATGTCTGAATAAGAGAGTAAGAGGATGTTGATGGTAGAAAGACTGACCGATAATCACAAGGTTGCCGATTCAAAAGCCAGCATCTCAAGCAAGACACTCAAGCAATTAATAATAATTGATTGCATTTTATATAGCGCTTTTCTAGACACCCAAAACGCTTTACACTGTTGGAGTTGATTCTCAGTTAAGTGGCTGATATAAACACCCACCTAGGTAATGTATCCCTGTCTATCTAGAACAATCTCCCCACATTCTCCCTATACCCACAGACTGTTCTGCTGGGGTTATGTGTGTGGTGGGAGAACTTTGTGTAGGGAAGTACTGCAAAGAAAGAAATAGACAACTTGTTTCTAAAAATTGTGCAAAGAATTTAAAATAGACCTTTAAATTACAATACTGATTTGGTTTAGTTGTGCAATGAACATAAAAATTTAACAGACAATCTCAAGCTAGTCAAGCATAATGAGTCCGATTTGAATCTGTTTGTCAAAGCCATTTGAATACCATCCCCATTCAAATATACTATGAGCATAACATGAAACATCCAGTTCTTGTGGACAACAAATGTTTAAATTGTACATGCATTGTACTGTAAGGTTTTTCTAATTGTATTCTAACAATAACATGACTGAGCAGGTTCATTTGATGTCAGTCTATATGGAATTAAATAGAAAATATTTTTTGTAACAAGCAACTGAAGCAAGCAATAGTTTGGTATAAACCATTCCAAAGTGTTACTGACATTTGGGTAACTTTTAATTAGATAACTTGGGTCACAGTTAACACTAGCTGGTTTTTCATCCCTTTTCTATCAGGAATGACATTATTTGTTTATACCATTTCTAATTCAGTCGTAATGTGATTGGTTGCCAGTCAAACAGTAGTCCAGAAAGGTTTCATGTTGGTTTACATGACATCAAAATAAAAAAAAATTAAGAAATAAGAGATACCAGTGGCACTGCAAACCTGGCATTGATGTTATTCTAGTATTTGCAGACAGGAGATAAAAGGCCAGGTTCCTGGTCAAAAAGGGTGAGAAATTCAGCATGCTGGCACACAGTCTGGTAGTGGTGGTGGTGGCCTAGTGGGTAGGACTGCTACCTGGTGACCTAAAGGTCATGAGTATAAAATTACACCTGGGAACATCGTCACCTGTGTGCCCTTGAGCAACGCACTTAACCCTAAATTGTTCCAGGGGGACCATCCCTGTAATCTCATTGTAAGTCACTTTGGATAAAAGTGTCTGCTAAAGGACAAAAATGTTTAATGTGATGTCAATGTAAGCTCATTAGATCTGCCTATTTTTGGGTGGGGGAAATGCATAACCTCATTCATGAGAGGGTGTGTTTGTATTATGCGGTATTTTCTTGTCGCCGTTTTTTAAAAACAGAATGTGAGAGGTGTCCAATCCCTTTGTGAATAGCCCCGGCTTGACTTGAAGGGAAGGTATAATTGGTCCGGGAGGGACATGATGAAGACATCCATCAAGCGCTTTACACAGAACAGCCTAGTCATCACAAAGCAGGGAGCTCTCCAGCACCATGCCTTCATTTAACAGGACCTGCAGCCAAATCGTTTGTCCCGGCGAGGTTATATTTAGGAAGAGACATGGAGCAGCTGTGTGTTGCTGTGGCAAACAGGACCAAAAAGGAAACGATACAGTAGCACAGTAGCTAGTGGGAAACAAGTCGCTTTTGAAGGACAGTGGATCAGCTTGAACATGAACGTCTTACCTTTAATTCTAGACCTTTCACTCCTCAAGGAGAGCGCTGATGAGGATGTGCAAATGCAGCCGACAACTAACGGTATAATTTGACACGTGGAGTTTTGGAAGAAAGCTAATCTATTAAATTGCATGTTTGAACATTGAGGCTTTTCTCTCCATAGTCCAGATAGTAAGAACTAAAATAAGATTATTGAGGCATAAAATACAGAAATCTTAATTTCGCACACCATCCCCCTCGATAATTGAAGTGAAGAATTGAACACACGCTGTTTCTCCTCTTTTCCTTTTAAAAATAAGTTAGATAATTCCCTTGGATGAACAATAAACAAGCTTGACTCTAAAGCTCCCCAGCAACGGATCAATTAGGTGCACACTGATGAAAGTCCCTAGCTAAATCTATGGTGCAGGTATTCTGATGAATGTGCCCAGCTAAATCTATGGTGCAGGTATTCTGATGAATGTGCCTAGTTAAATCTATGGTGCAGGTATTCCAGGGGAAGAGCAGATGACTGAGGCTGTGATGACGTCGGTGGTGGTAAGGGGGGGGGGGGGGGGAGTTAAAAGGCAACATTGCAGCAATTGCACAGCCCAGCAAGAGAGGGCTCCTTCAGTGAACTAAGTGGCTAAGTCAATGTGGTGGACAACCATGACCAAATGATAAAAAAACATTCAACCCTAACCTTTTATCTCTCCACGCATCCCCAATAAACAAACCGAAACAAAACCAAACAAATATCTGACCGGCAGCACGTATCCACAATTTAGGGTTACCATCATCTTTGGAAAATAAAAATAAATTCAATTCATACTGACACGTTCCAGTTCTCTCTCTGTTTGTCTGTGTCTTCCGTTTTAGGTCCCTTTGACATTCTTTGTGTGAGGTCTGGACGCCATGCTGGCATAATAGGCACACTGGGAGGGGTCGCACTGGCCGGTGGGCCCCGTGGGACCGGGCGGCCCTTGAGGCCCGTGGTTTCCCGGTTCTCCCTGCGTTCCAGCTGTTCCAGGGCTGCCGTCCTTACCATAACCTGGCATTCCGGCTGGACCTGGAGCAGGAGAGAGGCAGACACAATCAGACAAAAGACACCACATTGGGCACAAATCAAAAGCACAATGAACCCTAATATGAATACATATTTCTCAGTTGAAGGGGGAACATTACCCATGGGACCAATGGGCCCTTGCTCTCCTCTGTCACCCACACCGTTCTCCCCTTTCTCGCCTCTTCCTCCTCTCTCTCCTGGAATGGACATAGGGGAAGAGGAAAAAAACCTTAGGTGATAAAAGTACCACATGTTTCAGTGGTGGCACAGTCAGCATAAGCCAACCAACAAGTGTTTGGACTGAAAGAGAGACGAGGTAACTGCATCACAAAGTGTATTTCACAGCTTACGCACCAACTCCAGGATATTAGTACAAATAGGTGATTTCCATATAGCAGTTAGGTGTTGCTTACCTTTAGGGCCCATTGGCCCCCTAAGGCCCTCTCCCCCGTTTTGACCCGGCATGCCAGGCTCTCCAGGGGGCCCTGCCCGGCCAGCAGCACCGTCTTTTCCTGAAGGCCCGGGTGGCCCAGGACGACCTGCCATGCTCTTAACGTGAGCTGGCTGCATCTGGGCCATGAGGTACGCCATCTTTGCTATAACCAAAGAAAAAACACACATGGATGTTGTACACCTGCACAACACCAACAGCATAGCAACATGGAAATGAGTAATATCTCTGGCTCACCGTCCAACTGTTTGGCCAGTTCCTCCTGAATGAGCCGTCTCATTTGCTCCAGTGATACTGACTCCCCCTGTGGGGCCACGCACAACCACTTATCATACTTTATAAATTCATATATATATATAATATATAAAACAAATGTAGTCATAATATTCCCATGATATTGATTGAATACGGCAAGGGTTTTTTCCCGAAGCTCCAAAAAGATACATGTACGCGAGGAGACAACGCCAACACCCACCCTCGATCCGGGGAGGCCAGGGTTTCCTGAAGTTCCCTGCGGCCCCGTGGGCCCTGGCTCCCCAGGAGGTCCTGACATGCCCATCATCCCCGTGTGGCCCTTCCTGCCCGGAGGTCCTTCGTTGCCAGGCATGCCTGGGTCTCCTGTAGGTCCTTTGTCTCCCTTGATACCTGAGTCTCCCTTGAAAAGGTCACACGGCACTGGTTAGTTGTCAGTCTCTGTTAGGGAAGAGCACCATATAGCTCCCTGACGCACATACCCTCTCTCCTTTAATACCGCGGTCTCCCACTCTGCCAGGCATCCCCTGCAACAGGAATTGGTACATCATGAACGATTCATATTTATTAATGACTATATTATTATGGGATATGAATCCAATATCTATGGATAATCTATGACTATATCATTATATTATTGTCAAAACTACCTGTTTTCCTTCTGGGCCGATAGGACCGGGTGGACCCTAGACAGAGACAAAAAGCCACGTAATTTACCCAACACACCAAATTGACAAATCCTTGTGCCGGTTAAATAAAGCAACCCTGCAGAGACAGAAGACGCTCTGTGGGAAGCTTTTAGACATGAAAAGAGCAGAAATCCCCACTTACCGAGGGTCCTTTAGGCCCGCCAAAGCCCGGTAATCCTGAGGTTCCAGTCTCTCCCTTGGCTCCCACCGGGCCCTGCGTTTACACCAGGGCGACATGAGGTACTTATCACATGGCACGCACACGGAGCCCCGCGCTCCGACGCTGAGAGCCAAACTCATTACGGAGGATTCCGCCAGATTAACATTTAGCCGCAGTTTTTATGAGCACAGCCCGAATGCAAATCTCATAAAAGAATCTCGCAGCGGGACATGCCAGCTGTAACGGATTAATATTCATATTTACATGGGGCTCGGGAGTCCTGATTTTGAACTGGTTATGCCAGGCACAGGTCAAAAAAAGAAGTCCTCGTGCGTGGCAAAATGAGAACAACATGGCGGCGAATAACAAACAAGCTTACATTAATGGAAAAAGAGTTGCCCTGGAAAACGATAAGGAGAGCCTCTGGAAAATCTAGATGGACTTACTGGAATCCCCGGGGAGCCAGACTTTCCTGAGGGCCCTGGTTCACCTGGTTTACCCTATAGAGAGAGAAAAACGAGAGAGAGGGTGAGTGAGAGAGAGAGAGAGAGACAGAGAAAGAGAGAGAGAGAGAGAGAGGGCAGTTACATAATGCCACCTTGTGTCCATCTCTGCCTTTCTGCTTGTCATTATGTTATGTCTGCCCCCCCTATTATAACTGCAGTGTCAGGTTAAAGGATGTCTGAGATTTCTGGGTGACTGACCGACTCTCCTCTTGGACCAATGATTCCCTCTGCTCCTCGGGGCCCACTGGCACCCTACAACACACCACAGAACAGACCAGATTTTACATGTGAAGTGGATGCGGATCACTGCCACTATACAGAAACTAATGAGGCAAAACTCACTTCTTTCCCCGGTTTGCCCTCACGCCCAGGCACTCCTTGTTTTCCGTCTTCACCCTGTTTGGCATTTCCGAGTCAAAGGTGAGAAAAACAACATCAAAGCACCACATTCTAAGATGGTTTATTAGTTTCTTTTTTTTAAAGCGTAACAAAATAGCTGGCAAATCCACCTTTGGCTAATTTGCCTGTTGAGCCACTGAATCATGTTGACGCGTGCCACACATTCTATCCGTCTAGAGTAACACCCCCGACATGGTTTACAGTGACACACTGTGGGCAGAAGATGTTCCTGGCTATCGCTCAGACACTTTGGGGAGAAGGGGGTGCTGTGATAACTTGTCTGCTGTCAGAGCAGCCGTGACAGAGGCTCCATGCAGCGTGTGTGTGGAGCGGAGCAAGCCCGAGGGCTGACAGGAGGCTGGCACAGCGGCACTCTCCGCTTTCCCTAACGAGCCATGCTATTTGTTGGTCACACACACCGCAGTGGTGCAGGGGTTCCCCCAGGGGGCCCTGTGCGTGCCCGAGCACGTGACACAGAGCAGCAGCTGCAGGGGTTATCCGGGGACAGAGCCCGTTCAAAAAGTGCACGTGTGGCTGCTGTATAGCACGGTGGTGGATGGGTCCTCTGGAAGACATCTTGTGTGCCGATGGGATAGAACTAGGAGGCGGTGTCCTATGTCCCTTCTCTACAAGCGCGTTAAAAATACATAACTTGTATCACACTGACCTTTGATCCCGCCGGACCTGGCTCTCCTCTGTGACCCTTGAAGCCCTGTGAGGAAAGATGAAGACCTTCAATCAAAACAGGTGCAGCCATCATGCATTCGAGACCACAGCTCAATTGGTGTAGTCATACTTACAGGAAGCCCACGGAGGCCAGTGTTGCCTTGTGGTCCTGGTTCACCCTGCTTACCCTGGGACACACAGCAGAAAAAGGTTAGAAATGGGTCACAACATGTACACCTATCTAATTCATTCAGAAAAACAAATACTTCTTTTTCAAGCTCCCTGGTCATAACATAATCAGGCATCCACGCTCTTAGGCAGGGAGCAAACACATTGGAATCACTATCAACACAGACCAGCAGCTGCAAGGTGGCAGCTGGGGTGGAGGTAGGAGCAATGTTTCACTTGTGTGCATCAGGCAACGGTGCAATGACTTGATCTCAACCTTAAAATAGGCCTCACGATTGACGTGGAACATTTTGATTTGTTTGCGTGTGTGTGTGTTTGTGTGTGTGTGTGTGAAAGAGAGAGAGAGAGAGAGAGAGAGAGAGAGAGAGAGTGTGTATTTGCAATCTAAAAGCTGGTTTAGAGTTATCAGTCTGAAGTAAAGCTGGAGCTTCATTTAGTTTGTCTACACAATGATTTGTCATAATACAAGCTTCAAAAGAACATGATGGTCATCGGTCTATACTCACAAGTTCACCCTGTTCCCCTGGTCTGCCATCTTTCCCCATTTTCCCAGGCTGTCCCTGTAAACAAAGTACTCACAGTGTGTAATAGCAGTATGGTTATATATGTTTACATACAAGCCGAACTTCCAGGAGAGATTTGTCTGGTTATCCAAAAGGTTGTCTTACTATCATGCCAGGGAGACCCGGTGGTCCTTGGATTCCTTTCAGGCCCTCCTTGCCCTGATAAAAACAAACATAGGCCGGTCACAGTCTCCCCATCGTAATGATGAACGGCCCTCTGCTACTCATAGGCCCAGAATGGCCCACATGCCAGAGGGAGAGAGGGTCTAAAAGTGGTGACACATGGGAAATAGGTTCTCTGAGGCACAGAGAAGCCTAACCTTTTCTCCGGGTGCTCCTGGTGGACCGATGGGTCCTGGCTGACCGTCCGCACCCTGATGGGAGGATGAAGAACAATTAGAGCAAAACGACGAAGGTGCCCCAAACCCGTGATACAAAAGGGGGTGTTTGCATTTTACTATTATTAAGTTTTCAAGCGCACTATTTGAGTTTGCACAAGTTCAAATGCAAGGGTGTGCCAAAGCAGAACATGGAATGAGAGGGGAGCAGACACTCACGGTTTGGCCCATTAGGCCAGCAGATCCCGGGTGTCCTTGGGGCCCCGTGTGTCCCTGCAAACATGAAGGCAGGAGGTAAGGCTGCGTTCTAACACCACATTCCAGTTGAACAGCGTTGCGTACTTCATACACGGCATTAAGAAGAAGTAAAAAAGTCCAGCTCTTAATACCTTTTCACCTTTGTCTCCAGGTCCACCAGCCGGTCCTTGGTCTCCCTTCACACCCTGGGGTAAAAAATACATTGTTGATAATCCCAAAAAACAAACGGCTTTCGCACTTTGCTAACACGTTTACACGTCTTCGTGTGTTGTTTTGGGGCTTGCCTTCTGTCCGTCGGCTCCCGGGGACCCTGGAGGCCCGATTGGACCAGGCTGACCCTGTAATGACATAGCAAACCATCAGTCTCTCCCCACGGGGAGGCACACTGTCACCAGGCCTTCATCACCCTCCGCCGCCTGCAGAGGAGGCCTGCCTAATGGCGCGGAGACAGCCTCGCTGTTGGACAAAGTGAGACTGAGCAGACCAACGTCAGTGCACCAAAGACTAGTACAGTTATTTATTTTAGGAGACTTTAGGAGATAGGAGGTTTCATCATCCTGTCTGTTCACATAACGTTAGAAAGGATTGTTGCAGGGATTTGGACTGGGCCCTTACTTGGTAGCCATCTTGCCCGCTCTTCCCAGGCGGTCCGGTGTGCCCCTTTTCTCCAGGCGCTCCAGGCAGACCAGGCTGGCCTGGCGCTCCGGCTGGGCAGTCTGGGCACTAAAGACAGGTCAATGATTCATGATGAGCAGGTAAGAGTCAGGACCTCAAACATGGACACACTGTAGGAATGGATCTCCGAGACTCAGCTCACCTTGAAATTCAGATCAGGAATTTCGGCTGCTTTACCCTGAAAAGCGAGTATGCACAGTGCAGTCAGTGCTACATATAAGATGGGTTAGGATATTAACTTTAGACCAGTGATGGTTTACGGTTACTGCACTTATTTGAAGGTTAAAAGCCAATGGGCCTAGACTCACGGGTTCTCCAGGTGATCCTTTCTCTCCTGGTCGTCCTGGCAAGCCCTGTCACCCAGGTCAAGAGACAGGTAAGAATGGCACACAGTATGTGTTGTCCTTCAACAGTACTCCCTGTTTGTATTGTCCTCAATTCACCACAGACAGCCTCAAAGGACACATCTGACTAATGGAAATGTCTGACTTCAAAGTCAGCATAATGAAACAACGACAGGCATAAATGAAACATGAACAGCCCACAGAAAGGCCATTTTGTGTGGACCTACGTTGTGCCCGGCAGGCCCCTGTGGACCAGCGACTCCTTGAGGTCCTCTCATACCCTGAGCAAGACAACGACAGGAGAGAGGATTCAGCTTTATTCTTTATTCATTACTTTGCCACAAAAAGGAAACAGCATTAATCATATCTACCGTCGGGCCAGCATCTCCATTCAATCCTGACGGTCCCTGCAAATACAGAAATCAATTTGAACACATAGGGAAAAGTTAGGAGGCTAAGAAAGTCACAAATGTTACATGGGAGTGTTTCTGTACCGGGGCTCCAACTTTGCCTTCTCCGGGTGAACCTCTGTCTCCTGGTAAACCCTGCAGTCCTTGTGGTCCCGGTAGGCCCTGTGAAGAAAGGAACCAACGGCACATCATTAGCAGCTGGAGTCCAACGCAGAACACTAATGGTGCTCACATCATAACGTGTGGTTCATATTGTTTTCTACCACAATTACATCTGGCACCAGCTTCTGCCTGTACTATAACAAATGTTGCTGTACGTGTCAAGAAAGACCTTTCTCTACTTGATCTTTCATGGGAAAACCTAATCTGAGGTGGGTGTATGCTGCAGCAAAACTAGGGATGGGGAAGGGGAACCGAGAGGCAGACAGTGGGGATCCGTGGCCGTTGCCGTGGCTGCTGTCTTCCTCCCACAGTCCTTTCCTAACCCCACTGGAGGAGGGGGCAGCCGTTTATCAAAGCACTAGTCACACTGTACTGCTCATAGAAATTGCTTTTGTTACCCCTGACAAAAGAAAATGGATTGTTTCGCTGCCATGCTGGAGGAATTGTGTTATCCCCGTTGGCACGAGAGCATTGGTGCATACCAAAGGATCACACACACATGCGGGCACACACACACACACACGCACGCACACACGCACACACACACACATTTTCTCCCACAAACCCACAGCATTTACCTTCAGCCCTGGGGGTCCTTGAATCCCTGATGGTCCAGGCTCCCCCTGTAAAATCAGAGAGGGTACTGATCAAATCCCTCGGCATTCAAACACTCAAGTCCCTTAGAGAAATCATTTAGATACGGATGTTAACCTCTTACATTTTCAACATGCAGTGTCTCGGACAATGACTAAGTGCTGTTTGTTTTGTATGTTTGTGCCTCCACCTGACAACAGTAAGACTCCCTAGCCGCAGGCCACGGCCCACAGCAGCTGCACTGCAAGCAGCAGCCGCCCTGTGTGTGTTTATCGCGCATTGCTCAAACAGTTCCTTTTTTTGTGTGCTGCTATTTTCTTTCCTGCTGTATCAGCAGCATGGCCATATGGCTCAAGAGGGCGAAAGAAACAATTTCAGTAAACAGGTTGAATTGACAGAGAGAGATATGCCCACTCAGGTGAAATCCTTGGCTTGGTAGTGCTGCTGGCGTTCATGTACATTATACAGCCAGTCCCACACTGGGAGGTGGTGGCAGCTGAAAGGCAGGGTGACAGATGTATGCGGCCTACACCCCTGCATGGGAGGGACTATCAATTTAAGCCTGGGGACCCCATTACTTTAATTACCTGATTGGAAGTCGGCCAGCAAACACCTGTACACAATTTACAAGCCTGGGTGGCATGTGGGCCAGCACCATAGAAGTGAATTCAATATAGGGTCCTAGCTGTTTGCGGTTCTCTTTGTAGGGATAAAGTTGGTCTTACAGTTAGTCCGTCCTTCCCTTTTCCAGGTAGTCCAGGGGGTCCAGCCACACCGGCATCTCCAGGTGGACCGGGCAGGCCAGCTCGTCCCTCTTTACCCAGGTCACCCTACGGAATGAAAAAAAAAGGGTTTAATCTCAGACATCTCTATATGTGCATATAGCTTCATATGGCTGTAAGGCTTCATTCCACCGTCTTGAGACCAGTCTGGAAATGCTACCAGTAACTGTGCAATTCCACCAGAATCTGCCTGTTTTCTGGTTGATGCAATCAGAAAGGCCTTCGTTCTTTAACGTACACACTCACAGTTTAGATATGTGTAGTGGATTGTAAGAACCAGTGCGGCTACCCTAGGAAAAAAGATTGGAGGTTCATTCCAATCAGTGGAAAAATGACTTGGGAAAAAGAAAAATTACTTTTACCTGTCTATATTAAGTACAGTCATTCAGTGAAGTTTTGCAAATGTGTTTGTCACTGACTTGTCATTACATTTAGCCCAGGAGTTCATGTGGTTTCTCCACAGATCTAAGCCAGTGCTCGGCACGGCTCTATTCTTAGCACCGTCTCTCGCCTTCTTCATTGTTCATACAGGTGATTATAATGAATGCAGGTCACGGAGACACTGGGAAATGAGCCAAGCAAAGAGCCCTTGTAATACAAATGACACCCTCACAACCTCTCACTACCTTGTGAAAGACAAAAACAAAATGAATGAAAGTTTTTTTTTCCCAATTCAGAATTGTGTTCAGATACACTACCTACTCACAGGATAAAAATTATGCTAATACCATTAGGCCTTGGAAACAAAAAAAAAGATGTCTGCAGCATAACAAAGACAACGTGGATTCAAGATCAGGCAAGGACGGAAACTGATATCACATTCAATATATTGTGTATGATGATCAGAAAGATGTACTAGGTCTAAAATGTTTTATATTCCTAACAGATCCTCAGTGTTCCACAAAGGTAGTTTGAGGAGGGTTTTCAAACCTTGCAGTACTCATCAATTTCTGCCCTAGTCAGACGTCTGTGTTGTCTGCTGTGGTTTGAGTCTTTTCCTCTGACCATCAGACTTTTTAAACAAATCTACGTAATTTTCCATCTGTTCCATCAGAAGGTCCCTTACCCTTTCACCTCGCTGTCCAGCAATTCCAGGAGGTCCCATGGTTCCAGGGATTCCCTGCATCACAGGCATGGGATGTTTAGATCCCATTCGTTGCAGGGTACAAAGAGTTTGACTTCATTTGATTTTGTTTTTAAATCCCACGAATGCACATACCACATTGCCAGGTAATCCACGGGCGCCTTGAGCGCCAGCTAATCCAGGTGGACCCTTAGAGTGAAGCAGAAATCATTCAGGCAACAGTCCCAGATATGATTATTTGTGTTTTAGCTCTACAATCTAATCACAACAGAACTCACAGCGTCTCCAGCACGTCCGATATCTCCAGGAGGACCAGCTTCACCTTTCAGTCCCTAAATCACAGGACAAAGGTAAAAGGTCATAGGAACTCGGTTGGTTTCATTTTAATATATGAGCCTCAGTTTGTGTTGATGCAGTACATTTTCACTGGGGGTGTGAATGTTAGAGTCCTCACCTGGGGTCCAGGAAGTCCCTTAAAGCCTTGTTCACCAGGCAATCCTCGTTGACCCTAGGAGAAAAAAAACAAGGATTGGGAACAACTGGGCAAAGAGTGCAAACTTGATCTCAAAGAGAATCTGCACGTTTGTATGTAAACAATGAAGCTGAATTTGTTTCCAAATGTTGATGGTTGGTGGGGATCAGTCCAGATAATGTTGAAGAACATGGATATCACTAGTAACAGAATGCCTACCATCATGTGAATAATGGATGTGATTATCTGTGACAAAGTTCTATGAAATATAATTTCTAGTATTCATTATCTCAGTAGACTGTACCCTAAAAAACAATGACTGAGTGAAAATCCACAATCAGATCCACCAAATGCAAAACACTGGGAAAGGAATAGGTTACATATATTTTTTACATATCTTTAAATAATAAAGCTATTTAGTATTACATTTCTATAGTGACATAAACATCAACTATTAATTAGTAGCCCGTTACATATGGGAGAACAAGGTTCAATCTCTTCTGACATCTAGTGGTGTGTTTCATAATGTTTTTGGTAAGTCCAAAATCTCTACTGAATTAAAAAAAGGTATGAGAGGAGCACTTACTATTTCCCCTGGTTTCCCCTGCTCTCCCTTTTCTCCCCTCTCTCCAGGTTTTCCCTAGGAAGAAACAAATGTGTCCTGGTAAGCAACCAAACAAGAAATTGAAAAACAAATCCTGTTGAAATCAAATGTATTATGCAAAGTGCATTGAAATGTGCGAATCCACAGTGCCCCACATCATTGGCAGTTGACAAATTTGTGCAAACATAGTTATTTATCAGTTGTAATTGAAGAAAATGACTCATTTCTTCTTTGTTGATTGCGATTGAGAACTATTTTACTCTGTTTGGTACATGACAGACATAAATGCACCTTCTTCCTTTTTTGTGAAAGAGCAACTGAGCCCTCTCTTACACACAAATTGCAACTTTAACAATTTGCAAAGGAAAAGAAAAAAGAGAAATGGGTGATAAGTTATACTTTACAAAATCTAATTTAATTGAATTCAAATATGTTGAGTGAACGAGCAAGCATGGTGTGCTGTTAGAAAATATACAAGTATCAAATGAAAAAAGAAAATAATTAACTTTTGAATAAAGTCAAATAAACCAGTTATTTATTAACAGGTATATTAAACTTAATTCAAAAGTTTATTATTTTCTTTAATAACTATTTATAAATGTAAAAATAAACCAGTTACTTACTGTCTCACCAGGTATTGGGATAACATTAGCCACCTAGGGAACAGAGTTGTCATGATGTTACATTAGCATACACAAACCACAATCTTTAATAACGGGAACATGCTATCTCTCAGTATGGACTAGCAGAAACGTTCTTTAAAAACATCTGTTTGAGAGGCGTGTTTATGCAAACACATTGAATCTTGTCTCACTGGGGCGTTCAACACTCACACAATACTAATTGACTGTATTAGTCAAGCATCAATTTCGCTCACATTTCCTGGTTGTCCCGCAGGTCCTCGTTCTCCTACATCACCCTGAGGCGAGACAGAGAAACGGTTAGCACTCTCACATAGTCTGGACAGTAATAGCCTTATTACAGATAATGTGGTCATTAGGGATGACAAAGTGGAAGAAAACAGTTCCGTGGCTACACAATACAAGTGCTGCATATCTTGATCTGTCTCGTTCATTAGACAGTTATTTTCGTGAAATGCCCCTAAAGGTAGGTTTATAGCCCACTTAAATTAAAGGATCATCCTACTGAAAAAATTTTTAAGTAGTGTGACATCTAGAATTTTCTTCCACATTTTACTAACAATCACATTCATTATAAAACTAAGCTAGGTGTGTCTTGGGCTGAGGGAAAAATAATTGTAATGGTTTCACTGACTAGAAAGGGTTGCTACTCTTACTTGGTCCCATGAACCAATACTTTTGTTTGCCAGTGTGACAAGAGACGGACCGGAGTAGGCCTTCATTTGTTCCTACCTTGTCACCCCTTTCACCCTTTGGCCCGACCAAACCTTCTTTTCCTCTTTCACCCTGGAAAGCAAAACAGGGAAGATTAGAGACGACAAAAGTCAAGAATTCCCTCTATCCACTGATTTGGGTTGTTTGGCGTATTAAGCACCGATATGTAAGTGCAGGAAACGTTGCCATGGCACCCACCAGCACTCCTTTCTCTCCTTTGGATCCACTGGCCCCAGCCACTCCTCGTAAGCCGGCTTGTCCCTGAAGACACAGACACAGAGACAGGTGACAAACAGAACTCTGACCCCAAACGCATTGACAGCTAAACCGCAGACGGCGGACGGACTCACTCTCTCGCCCGGCGGTCCTCTTGGCCCAGGAGGCCCGTCTTCTCCCTGAGAGTCAAACACAAAAACGTCAGAACCTCCTCAAATTATTAACATTTGTTAGCGTTGTACATTTTGAAGTCAAACAAAGCTCTCCATAGAGTTCACCTTACTCTGTTACCTCAATGAGCGTTCACTGTAAAATGAAAGAGATAGGAGAATACCTTAGGACCGTGTTTGCCAGGGAAGCCATCGTTCCCAGGCTCTCCGCTGGGGCCCTGTCGAACGACAGAAGGATGTCAGTGCTGCACTAACAGCATGCTTGCATCATAGATGGGGTGCCAAATGTGCTCTGGTTGTAAATGATGCTCTGTGAGTGTGTCAGTGGAAAACACAGAAAATATCTCTCAAACATATAGTTGTTTATCGCCGCTGACCTTAGCACCGTCATTTCCAGGAAACCCATCCAGGCCATCTTTACCAGGCAGACCCTTTAAAATGGCACAACAACAAAGAAGAGGTAAGGAATGCTAACAGCATGGGTGGGACACCTTCAATTGTCTCCAAGAGGAGGACACTTAAAACTGTGAGAGTAGAAGACTTACAGACTTCCCTAGCTCTCCTGGCTTGCCTGAGAGTCCACGCTCACCAGGGAGGCCCTTGTAGTAGCAAAGAGACCCAGTTAAACAGCTTGTAACTCTTTGTTTATATGAACATGATCTATATCCGAGATGGAAGGAACTTTGTTTTCCAACCGCTTACCGGAGGCCCAGTTTGTCCTGAATTTCCCGGTGGCCCAGCGGGACCTTGGAGACCCTGAACAATATACAACAATATTCATAAGTACTTCAATAGCTACAGTTCATCAATGGCAATGAGATCAGACACCTGTCACATGTAGCAGTACCGCCATCAGCCACTAGAGGGATGTATCGTTCTCTACATTGTGAAAAATCTGCTTCAGTGAAATGCAAATTGAGGGATTGTTTTCCTCGCAGGGTGGAAAGTGTGATTATTAGAGGCAGTTATGCAGTTGCTAATATGTCAATGCATTTAAATACTTGCAGTGTAAGGATTGGTAAGGATTTAAGGAACTATACTACACATCCAGAAAAAAAGAACATTCTGTGTTATTCTTACAGCTTGTCCAGGAAGACCATCCACTCCAGGTAAACCGCTTTCCCCTTTCTTCCCCTAAACAAGCAAAACAAAACATAGAAAGGGCAAAGGTTAAACAAGCATTGGCATTTCGTTAGCAAAAACTCCGCTATACTTTGTGTGTACTATCAAATAAGATTGCACTTCTGTCCCTTCTCCAGATTTGTCTTTGTAAAATGCTGTCATCCGCAGGAATCGTTGACACTCTCTCCATATGGCGATCCTATTCTACATTGAGACATAGAAACCCTGAGACCCAGACAACTAACAATAGTTGTGGCGAAGGGGAAGAGGCTGACAAATTTGAAGGTTGCCCCTGTTGGCAATACCCACGCTGTCAGGCTAGTCATCCTTCAGAAAGTTAGTATCGTCCTCTAAACAAACGTGCAGACAGCAACAACTCATTTGGGGTACTGTTAAGTTGCCCAGTTCCCAAGTTACAGGAAATTACTGTGGGTCAGGTTGTATCTGCTGATTTCCAGGAAAGCAAGATACTGATGTGCAATACCCTAGAGGTCAGTGTAGTTTAGAGAAGCATAATCACTGTATTTGTAAGCACAATGTAAATACTTCAAACAGCAAGAATATTATATTATAGTATTACAGAGATTTTGCCTCAGATATTTGATGTGTGCAAGCTAAACAATTATTTAGATAGTTATTGCTCAGTTATGTTACATGGCAATTGTTCAAAACCTGTTTGAACATATTTATAAATAGAGTTTTGGGGAGCACTAGCACCTGCACAAAGCCAGTGCTATTTTAATGCACTTGGTGGTACGGTGGTTTATTGTTGATCACAACAATGGAGACAATTTAAAAAATGCAGGTTACAGTTCTTTTAAGAATTCTCCTTAAATGTTCAATTTGAGGAAGTATACAAGAGTTCATCAACAACAATAATTGATTGAGCTGTGCAAAAAACACATACCAGACCTAAACAAAAGATGGAAACAGCTTGCAAACAGTGTCATGGTGTCTTTAGTAGATAACTGCTAAGAAGTACAATTGCTCTTTTCTTCTCAAAACATTAATATTGTTGAACATACCGTTTCTATGACTACACAGAAAATTTAAGCTGAGCCGCGTGCAAAAAAAGTAAATTACTCACAAGTGTCCTTTTTAAATTAGGGACATGAAACACAGCATGAACCCATTGGTTCCTCCTAATGCTCTCCCGATGAAAGTACCACAGCCTTGAACACAACAGACGAATATGCAAAAGAAAAAGAAAAATCTTACTCTTTGGCCAGACTCTCCAGGTGCTCCTTGAAAGCCTGTTTGACCAGGTGGTCCCTGAAAGAAGAGGCAGTGACATTTTGTCAGTCAGCATTGACATCATTTCATTAACATACACATGATATTGTTTCTTCAGATAATGAACAGATGGATCGAAGATGGGCAGTCTCCAGAGGAAGCACTAATAGTGATCCTTACGGGTGGCCCTGGGGGTCCTTCTGCGCCAGGGGGGCCGGCAGGTCCAGGAGACCCCTGGAAAATCGAAATATGGTATTAAATTCAGGCGTTAAAATATCACGTACAGTAAACTGCATGGACCAAATACTCTACTGCAGCAGTGCTAGTTAAGCAATTCAAAGACCACCAGCTATGACACATTGAAAAGACTTCTCTTATTTTACATGTCTACTCACAGATTCTCCTTTTAAGCCATCTCTTTGAACCTGATCAAAACAAAACAAAAGAAGAAAATTAATTAGAGTTGTCAATGTGTTCCAAGTGAAGATGATCAGAATCCATTCAGATTTATACATGTTAGTCTTCAAATGCACCCGCCAAACCTGCTGGCTTGTTTTTCCCTTCTCCCACCTTTCTTTTCAGAACTTACCACGTCCCCAGGTAATCCAGCAGGGCCTCTTTCTCCCTGTGCAGATAAATAACATGTCAAAATGCACTAAATCATTGGTGGTGTGTGTGCCTTAATGTGTGTGCATTGTGGTAGAGAGTAGAGATCTATGTTTTAGTAATCAACTAACATAAATTGCCTTCTAGCTCCTTTAAGCCTTTAAGGAAGAGCAACTCAGGTCTCAACTCAAGTGAGAATGTAAAGGTGTGCTGTAATGGCACGCCCCTCAAGGCTGGGGCAGGCCATGATTACAGACAAGACAGAAACTCAGCTATTTTCTTTAGTCAGACAAATGATTGTGCTACCTTTCATGAAAAGTTATGGAAACACAGGAATGTCTGGAAAATACACACTGTTACCTGGGAGTGTAGACTGAAACGGTCTGCACAACACACTGTATCATCTCCTTCCAACGGGATTGAGGTTTCCAAAATCTTTAATAGTGTTAATAGTTCAATAGTTTGAAAGTAAGCGTTAAAAAGACGGAAACAGACCTTGTCGCCTTTGACTCCGCCTGGTCCAGGTTTACCAATCAGTCCGCTTAATCCCTGTTCGACATAAACACGGGGTCAACAAGCAGGCTTTCTTATTTATTTATTAACGCAGCATTTGATTCCAAGTAAATGTTTTGTGTTGGTTTACTCTACCAATTAAGCTTTTTCAAACTCACATCTTTCCCAGAAGCACCAGGTTTTCCGGGAAAACCATCCATGCCTGCCCTCCCCTAGGAATGAGGAAAATGGTAGCAGAAATCAGGCATAATCAATTATATTATAAAGAAGATTTGGAACCAGCTACTGTACATGCTTAGAGCATGCAATCAGTGCTAATCAGCAGATTGCATTAGTATGAAGATCTTTCTACGACAACCACTTTGTTACAAAGGAATGTGGTAAGTAATGAGTATGATGGGGAGTAACTGGGTTCATTGTTGATTCTTTACTTCAATTCAAACACATCTATAGTGTTGGAGCCTGTCAAGGTCATTCCGAAGCCAGCAATGGACTGACAACTGTCTTTGGAATCATGTAGGTCAAAGGAAAAGACAATTTCCAAAATCTCTCCAAACACTGAGTCCCCACTTTTCAAGTATACACGTTACACTAAATTTGGTTGGACAGGAAAGCTATTTTTTGGCAGTTGGTTTGTCTAAAAAAACACCACATCGTACATGTTATGTCATCCTGTCTGACTTCTCTGCCAGCCGACATTGCCCTGACCCGAGCCTTGACCCCAGGTGTCTCCTCTAAACCACCTCCACCTCCGTCACCTCCACTGAGGCAAGCGCTTTTCCAGACCCGGCCTACACCGGAAAACAGCCTGACTAATGGCTGTACCATGACAGTGCTGACCCACAAAAACACGGGCACCATGGTGACACCATGTTAGGCCCCACAAAGACGCTCCTTGGCTTGGAGTCAGGACAAGATGGAGACAAGCCAGGTGGCTAATACATTCCAGGTGTTCCCATGTTTACGTTTTTTTCTCTCCTGCTTCCATTTCCTTCCCTTGAAGGTTCAATGGAAAAGTAAGATCGAAAGAACAACTGCACACGGCTCACTCGCCAACGGGGCTCACCCTGCGCTGATTTACTAGTGCCTGTGTTGTGTTCTGAACATCTAGAACATTGTAATCGTCATGTTCCTCAGTCAAACCCTCAGTCAATCCCCCGACCCCAGGAAGCTTCTAGAAATCCACAGTCAGACTGAGCCACGGACAGAGGCAGCAGCGGTAGCCCTGCGTTGAGGCTCAGCGCCCCCGCAGGTCCCAGCCAGGACGTTTGGAGATTGAATCAAGCAGGAGGCCACATCTGGTTGCACCATTACTCTCCTCTACTTCCTCTGGGATGGATGGGCCTCCGTACACACTGAGTTAACCCCGTCCTCAGCTTTGGTGAGCACTCGTCTATTAACGTTATGAACATCGAACATCTTCGGCTTTTTAATCAACGGGGAAAAGACATGGCGGACCTTACCGTTGCTCCTGAAGTTCCTTTTTCTCCCTTTTCTCCCTTGTCCCCCTTGAAAAACACACACACACACACACACACACACACACACACACAAAAAGCAGAATTGTACATATCGTAGACTGCAACAAAAAACTGGAGCCAGAAAATTCACCATTCAGCAACGGATGGGAAAAGTTGCACTCACAGAACCACCTTTGGCTCCGGACGCACCGGGACTTCCAGAATCCCCCTGTACTCCCTGAAATAAAACCCAATCGTATATGAATATGCAGTACATTAAAAAAAATCAACTTGTTTATCAAACTATTCAATTATGGGTATTGAATGAACAACATGGCATATTGAGCAGCTGTAATGTAACACACTGAAAGTCCACTGGGTGGCTGTGTCCCAACTAACTTAGAGGTATACATATCCAGTAAACACCCAAAACAGCAACGGCAGCTGTCTGAGGATACCTCAACACTGGCTCCTTGGGAGGACCTTGACCCCTGACTTTTGACCTCATTCACATAGAAACATCTTAGACATGGTATAATTGAAAAAGGTTTCATGGATGAATAGATATGCTATCTTTGAAATACGTATCTGTGAAACTTGAAACATGTGTTTGCCAGGAAATCAGGCTGAATAACTCAAAAGTATCTCAACAGATTGGTCGATGTAATTCCTCAGTTTTGTCAGCAGGGGGCGAACAATCCCTCCAGCCGGAGCTCAGCTCGTCCTCTTGGCGGGGACGTTTTAGCGACAGCTCATTGGCTGAAGCTAAAGCCCGTTCTCCTCCTCCACTTTCCCACCACCATTTCCAGGAACGTCAACTACTCCAGTCCCATTTCACAGGAAATCAATAGCGGGCCAGGAGGTAATTGTGTGTGAAAAAAGCTATGTACGCCCACAGACTGAACAAGAGTGTCTTTGATATCAAACAGAAAACGCTGGCTGAAAACGCCCACCAGTCCTCCACAGCAGAGTCCTGTGGAGAGTCTGACTCCTGATGGAATTCCAAGCGGAGGAATGCTCGCTCACCTTTGGTCCCAGTGGGCCAGCCAATCCTGCACCCCCTGGAAGTCCTGCTTCACCCTGCAAGATAAAACACGAACATGCATTGATAAAGATATGTTTTGCTATATAAAATGTGGATACTAACGTCAGCTTTGCAGTGAATTATCCGGTGGACTTTTCAAAAATGTAGATCAATATAGTGTGTCTCTCACTCTTTCTCCTTTGTCTCCGTATTTCCCAGCAAGACCAGGCGCTCCACTAGTTCCCTAGTAGAAGTTGTAAGCAGACGGTTTAGCCCAGATAGCAGAGGGGTTAGCCCAGATGGAATAGCTGCTTACACTGTATGTCCCCGTGTGGGCTTCTGTACACGTTTCTCACCTTCTCTCCTTTTGAGCCTTTGTCACCACCTCTGCCGACCCCGCCTGCATCCCCCTGAAAGAGGAAGCAGACCTTCAGTATAGTGACAAGCCTAACCCCCCCCCCCCCCCTGCCTGGGATCACTGGGTGTTAAGGATGGCGATGGCGGCGACATGCTGCAAGAGACAATACAGTTAACACATGTGACACAGTTTAGTAGATATTTTTCAGAACATACATGTACATGTGTTTAGACTTGACAAAACTCAAACAAATGCATTAATACATGGAAGACAAACACACAGATATCATAGGGGTCTCAGTAAGCACAAAACGCACTTTTGCGCGATGATTTGGTGGCCCAAAGGCGGTCCCAGCTGTCGGTCTGGTGCAGGCATCGGTTCACACACACAACTTAAGCCAGCTCAACGCCCCAACAACAGCTTTCTATTGTCTTTCAACGTTATAGTTTTGGTTTGTATACTGATGCCATTTCCAAGGAGTCCCTGGGAAGTTCTAGGTGGCTGTTGAAAAGTGAGCAGTGTTTAATTACACAGCACTTGTTTCACCCGCCAAAAGACTGCACTGGGCTCCATACACCCCTTCAGAAGTCCACGTCCACGTCAAATCCTATTTTAGGAGCTTATATAATTCCAACGCACGTCAACTCTCGCATCAAAGAGACCAGCAAGAGCATAATAATTCCACTGCACAAAGTAATGAAAGGATTTTGTGAAATAAAAGTTGACGCAATAGCCCGAGCTAATTTAGTAAAGATGCAATTAGAAGCGATCAAAGTGGGATTTATCTTGAACCATGTACAGCTCAATGACCAACACAAAGTGTTTATTTTGAACCACACCGTGGTCCACTCGCGTTATTTTTGAGGCACCGAGGTAAATAACGGGTTTGCAAACTTTACTGAAAAGGGAGAAGCAATAGGTCATGCAGTTAGACAGATATAAAGCAGTGAGAGAAACAAACTGTGGTACACACGTTTGTAAGGCTGTTTTGAAAGTGAACTCCTCAGCATTGTGTTTTGCTGTTAAAGACATCTTTGACTCGTGGGGTGAACACTTACTCCAGGCACTAAAATAAACGTTAGACTCACACATTCATCTTTGTCTGAGCCACTGTGGCTGCTTGTCTGTCAACCTGGCCGCCGTCCAAATCCAGAGAGTTTACACTTGACCTCTTTGCCGCAAGAGGATATTGTTTTGTCAAAAATCTGACATACCAGACTTTTTCCAGTTTCCTTTTTCCACTACCTTAATAACTTAGATGGATATAATGGAGTGGAGCAGTAAAGGACTCCCTGTAATAGGAGCTTGTCAGCCTACTTGTGGACATGCAGTGTATACTATGTAGTCTCTGGACCGTCTCTACAATGTTCTCCTTGGGTTCAGTCGGAGGAGAAAAATTATATGCCGGGGCTCCCAGCTGGCACTGTGCAGCAGCGCAGTGTGTGTGTGTTTGTGTGTGTGTGTGTGTGTGTGTGTGCGTGTGCGTGTGTTTTCCATGGAGTGGGTGGCCGTCTGTGTGGGCCCGCCCTCCGTGCTAAACATCCTCCGTGGTAACCGATCCTGTAATTCTGACAATGACCGAGCTGTAGGTGTTTCCCTAGCCACTACACCAGAAATACCCTGCTCCAAAGTTTAGGAAGATTTGTTTTGGGTCTCGGCCGAATGTTTTGTTACGAATGCAAAGACACAAGGAGGTTTAGTGGCAAGGCTCATGCATTCTCACATGGGACGTCGACCGTGAGAGGCAGCACCTTACCTTCAATCCCTTCTCCCCCTTGACAGATATGACTTTGCCCTGCAAATAATCAATCAACATGGATCAATTATTATCGAGGCTGAAGGAGAGGTAGCAGAGGGTATAGAGGAATTGCATGCATTCAGAGCTACTGAAAGACTTAGAAGCAGGGGATAATATCAATGTTGATGATAAAGTCTCAGAACCTTCCACTGTACTGTATGCTATAACATAGAGATGTACACTGCTCCAAAAGACCAACAATTAAATCAAATGTATTACACATTAATGAGATATATATGAAATGATATGTCGTAGTCTATCAAATGAAGGAGCTTGTCTTGGGGCAGTCTAAAGCTTGGCACTGAGGTGTAAATAAGTGCAGGGTAAATGTTTCATACAGTCTCTCCTTTGTCTCCCTTCAGGCCAGTGGGTCCAATTGCACCCAAGCTTCCAGTGTCACCCTGAAAAGGTAGTCATGTTACGTTATTACCCAGGGACAAAACATTGGAGGATTTCGTGGAGTGCACAAAATATGTCTAAAGAGGAGCGTTAGATGACCTTTTCACCCTTAGGGCCTGCGGCGCCAGGTACACCGATCTCTCCCTGTGGTGAACGAAAGGAAGCAAACCTATGAACAACCATGACGACGAATATTTACAGTTTGGAAGAGTAAAAGTGAAAGGAGAATGTGTTGGTGCGACACGAAATGTCGGCAAAAGTTGTTTGTTGTGATAAATACATGATATCAATACTACCACAAGGGGTAGCATCGCACTGAAACATAAAGACCATATGGTTTGGAGCCGGCTGATCTTACCCTATCTCCAGGAGGACAGGAGCAGTTGACCTCGGGGCCTTTCTTCTGCTCGGCCACCGTCGGTGTGGGCGTGGGGATCTGAATGGGGGGCGCCTCCGTCACCACTTTCTTAGGACACTGCCCGCGGAGCAAAAACACACGGATCAACGGGAACTGTGGCTGTGACTGACCTTTCGGTATACTCTTAGTGAGGCTGGTGTTTGTCAGGGTGTTTAGCATCTGAGGGAAACAGGGCTGGGTGGTCCTGGCCTAAGAGGGGCCTGGTCCCAGTGACGGGGAGACAGCACTCACAGGTCCAGTGGGCAGGTCACAGCAGGTCTCCAGCTCGGCATGCTTGGAGTCACAGTAGACCATCATCCTCTGGAGGTCAAACTGCACGGGCAGAGATTAGGCAGACAAGGGGCGGATTGAACAGATGACCATAAGAATGGACTTTCTCATGCACACTGGTAGCGTTGATCTTTGATCCCCCTAAATGAGTCATGAAAAATATGTACTATGGCAGCAGCAAATTGTGTAGAGAGCGAAAGGGATTCACCCACGTCGATAGGCACGCTGTCGTATAGTCGCTTTCCGATCACCGTCTTCCCCTGGATGTCAATGTCCTCTCTGGCCTCGATGGGTAGGGTCTGGATGAGTTTGCAGTCCAGGAACAGGGACACAGACTTGGCGTCTACACTCAGGCCTATCTTGTGCCAGTTACGGTCAAAGAGGTTGTCCACTTCCTGGTTCTTGAACACAGCTCTCACGGCGTCCTTGGTGAGTCCCACTGCGTTGTATTCCACTGCCTTGTTTTCCCCATCCAGACGGATAGACACCTGGCATGAAAAAGTAGCATAGATCACTTTAATAGAGAATGGAGCATAGAAATTGTGTTTGTCTATTAACAAAAAGGAAAAAGACCATTGGCCATTCGTAAAACTATGTCGTAGGCTGACGCAGTACACAGCTACTATTTTTAGTAAATTTATCATTGCACACCTGTGGAATTCCATATTTGTCATAAATTTGCCAGAGGTACCAATCCTCCCTTCTTGAAGTCTTTCTGAATTTAAATGTGGTCACAAAGGCATATTCATCTGGCAGTCCTTGAGGATAAACATCTCTGTAAAATAAATAAATAAAGTTAGACACAAATAAATTCATTCCTGCTAGGCCATGAACAGGCTATATTCAGACTAATTTGACTAACCCCACCAAGTGTTAAGAGTTCATTCACGGCAGGGAAGCACTTTCCCTAATTAAACCACAAGCCTGTTCAGAATATACTTTAGGCACGAGCAGTTTGTTGCTTTTATAAATATATTATATAAATATCATCATGATATTAAGAATGAACAAAAAAATGTGTACTCCTGCGCACAGCCTTTTATGTGAAAACCTTTGACGGATAAGCCTTGGTAGAAGAAGCTTCAGCAGAATGCTGCAGAGGCTGACCATTGATGGGTAACTCTAATCATTCAGCAAGTGCTCAGGCTAGGCTTCAATTTGACTTAAATGGTTTAAGGAGGCTTAGCCGCTGCCGATTTGTTGTCGTTACTTGGCTTGTTCTTCTGTCATATGTTAATCACTTGTAGATTAGACCAAGCCTGGAGGCCCAAGTCAGGCTTGCTTACTCAGTTAGTTGCACAATGGGCATCGTGCCAAGACGGACGTAGGCGCTTTGGCCCTCCTCGTCGTCTCTCGTTCCCAAAATATTTTTCACATTGAAGTAGTCCATCAAGTCAAATCCTGCAGCATTGGGGCACAGAGACCATGATGTTGAAACACAATCCCACAGACACACATTTCAAATTCCATATACTATATGACCTAATACTTATTTTTAAGGTTTAAACAAAGAAAAAGATGAATTGAATGAGATCATTGTAGATGCTGACGATGGTCAAAAGCTTTTCAACCCTCACTGTAAAAGGAGATTCCCAAAAAGCTTACAAGTGATGTCATTGGTGAAGTGTTATGAGTGGAGCTTTTGTGTGTGTGTGTGTGTGTGTGTTTGTGTCTGTGTGTGTGTGTGTGTGTGTGTGTGTGTGTGTCTGTGTGTGAGTGAGTGTGTGTGTGTGTGTGTGTCTGTGTGTGAGTGAGTGTGTGTGTGTGTGCATGAAGACGTGAGCGGTGTGTGCTTGCTGTAGTGGGTTGGAGCGGCCTTTCAGTTTGCGACGGCTGTGGTTTCCTCCCAGGGTAAACCGCCCACCATATTACAGTGTCTTAAAGAGGGGCCCTCCCTGGTGCTACTCACCAGTAGCTATAGCGACGTCAAACGCAATCAGGGTGTGCACGGTTGCCAATCTCATCCATCAAATCTCAGTTAGAGACTACAGTAGAGCCAATGTTAGGCCATGCGGCCTTGGGCTCCCCTGATCATTAATGGGGACTGTGAATGGTAACTTCCACAGTGGGTCAAGTTCAACTAAAAGTAGTTTACTGTACTCTTTTGGCTCCTGTGTCTCCCTCCTAAAACAGCTGTTGTGTTTTGGATCATATATGATGAAAGCATTATAAGGTTCTGTAAAGACTATGGAAGGTAGATGACTCAGATTAGTGGTCAGTAGTCATATAATTCTATCAACCACAAATATAAATTGAGTCATGTCAGATAACAGCTTACTTAATGACTCCCTTACTCTGATATGCAGCGTAGTAAACCATGTTACACGAGCACAGAAAAGCAGCACAGCCCCTTGGTGCCTGAAGATACTGTGAGGATGAAAGTACTGGCCCACAAGCTGACTAAGACACTAAACTAGCTAATAAACTAAAGGATTAAGGTAAACCAAAAGAGACACTAATAAATTAAACACGAGAGACAGTAAACGTTTCTGCTCCATCTGGAAATTACAGGTTTTAGTCAAAAACAAGGCTCTCCCGCGAGCAAAGTAAGGGGAACGACAGAACATATAACACAGGACAAACAGGAACTTAAATACTCTGGCAAAAGGCCTAAGTTAAAGCAATCCATCCTAACTAGCAGGACCAGGAGCCAATCAACTCCCTCTGCTGGTTAAAGCATTGTCCAGAGTGTCCAGACCCTGACAGATATATCCTGAAAACAGGTGGCAGAGGCTGGCCCTGTCCAACAGCAACTGCAGAGTAAAAAATAACATCAAAAACACAAGGCAACTCTAAGTGTGCTGGACAACTAAGGGGATACCCAGTAGACTGCCCTGCTACAGCCATTTCATCTCTCAGCAGTATCACGTGCTACTCAGATGTGTCTCCTCGACTACCTTAGTTTACTCAAACGTGTCCCCTGTACTAACCTACTCAGATGTGTCCTAGTATTAACCTACTCAGATGTGTCCCCTGTACTAACCTACTCAGATGTGTCCTATTACTAACCTACTCAGATGTGCCCTCTGTACTAACCTACTCAGATGTGTCCTAGTACTAACCTATTCAGATGTGTCCCCTGTACTAACTTACACAGATCTGCCCTCTGTACTAGGTTATTATTATTTCATTTTACTTATTTATTCAGGAGCAACAGACTGAGACTAAGTCTCTTTTCCAGCAGTGCCCTGTTTGAAGGCAGAACATATAAACAACAAACAACAAGAAAAAAAGGTTACCCCTGTATTAGGCAGTATGACTGTGTCCTGCTGACCCGGTTCTGGAGTAACAGTCATTCTCTGATCAGTTCCTCGGCTAGATCAGGGTGGGTCAGAGTACCATGCTTGTCAGCTGTGAGTCTTTATGGGTCTATTTCGACTCTGTCACCACGCAGGCACTATGCACTGTTTCCGTGGCTGTTTGGGACTGAGCTCAGACCTGTAATTTGGATTGGCCAGGGCTAGCATATAATCACCCCAAACGCTATTTTGGACATCTAGAAAAGGAGCAGTGTGGGGCCGACCTGCGGGTAAAGCCAGATGAGTTCACTGAATTGGGTATAGCGTGTATACCCTGTCTTTTTGATCCAGACAGATGGCAGCGTGTGTGCACTAGGCGGACTGTGCCTCTGGTTGCAGCTGCCCACAGTGGGGACCTACTGCAGGCTGGTACCGACCACCATGTGCTCCTCTTTGGACTCTTCTCCTCCCATCAGGGGCCAGACTAGGCAACTTTGATAAATGCTGTTTTATTACACAACCAATGGCTTGCCAGTGGAATACATTCTCATCAATTGCCACTCTTCGTTAATAGAATCACTTCTAAAGGCTATGCTATTATGTAAAAATGCCATATACAGTAATTGAACTGTCTGTGGAAATTAATAATTTGTATAAAAAATGGGATTTGTTCAGTGGTTTATTTTATAAGCATAACACTGCCATGTGCTCCGAGTGGTTAAACCACAAATTGCTGCTCCAAAGCCGTCCTCCATGTCTCAGACCTGGTTTGCTCCACTGCTTTGATCATGTTTGTCAATATTTGAGACTCTTAATCCACTAACAGTTTCATATACATTATAATCATATAAAAATTGTTATACAACATAAAACAACTCAAATCGTGTTTGTCATAAAAGTGGCATTAATATCACAAAAGAAACCTTTCAAATGTAATTTATATTATATCAAATGTAACCTGTCTATAATGTTTAATTCTAGATTTGTGCATTGTCTTGTTTAACATTTTATTCAGTAAGTGAGGCTCACTAACGGATAAATGCAACGCCGTATGAAGGAAAGATGTATTTATTAATTCACAACTAGATTTTCACAAATCACAAATAACAATCCAGTAAACTTTGTGAATATCTTAGCACCATAAAACAAACACAATTCTAGTAAAATCAGCCCATACATCACAATTTGTGGTAAAGGCTCACATCATGAGCACTGAACCAGCCTAGAAGATGTGATATATCATGTGGCCAGTGGGAACAGGCTGTGCCTTCACAAAAGCACAAAGAACAGCTTGGCCAGCATGACACTGCCATTGAAAACAGTCCACGAAACCTTCGTAGGTGAGTTCTGAGTTGGTGAGGCTAAATAGGTTGGGAATAAAACCCAGTAGTCTCTAGTTTTAGAATAGAAACCAGAAGGTATGGATTAATCCAGTCAAGTCTTAACATCAGACCTCTCTGGCAATACCTTTACAGTACAGAAACATATGTTCTAATGCTTAAACCACAAGTAATGGGTGAACATTCATCATGCAAAACCAGCTTCATTAGGTGGGGCTGCGTCCCCTATCTTACAATCATTACACCATGACAGGGCTACATGCAAAACTACAATGCATCTGCTCCTGTTTCAGAGACATGCATGTTTTCTGCAGATCATGCTGTATTGACAGCTCTCCACACCAAGGCATAAGCCTTGCTTGTTGCAGCAGTCCAACATCCCGGTGCCTGCATCTGTTTTTTCTATTAGCGTGATTAATGTGCGTGGGAGGCCTAGACAGGAACTCAGGTCCCTGGGCTGTCTTAAGACAACATCATACCTATCAGGTTAAGCCCTACGCAGGACTTCTGAGAAACCTGTTTTTTTCATCAGACATTCGGGACACTGGAAATGGAGACCTTGAATGGTACCCGCTCTTGCACTTGCAGAACTATCCTTAACATAACTTAAGCACATTGGTTAAATTTGATGGGCTTAACTACTCTTAACAAAACTTGAGCCCATCAAATTTGACCAAGTTAACCAATTTGCTTAAAATGTAGCTAACCCAATCCTTGATTAGAAATATTCTAGTATAAAACCAAGGCCATTTATTTGTATGAACAGTTCATGTCCAGTCGCTCTTAACTTGGCAGACACCCTCCTTAGCCTCTACAAATGCAGGTTACCTTCTATGGTAACCACAGCCATATGCATTTTACA
The DNA here is from genome assembly GCA_036023535.2 of Galaxias brevipinnis. NCBI lineage: Eukaryota > Metazoa > Chordata > Actinopteri > Galaxiiformes > Galaxiidae > Galaxias > Galaxias brevipinnis. The sequence continues at coordinate 55,879 of JAVQIZ010033385.1, forward strand.
ATCTGGGTTTGTAAATCCTGTGTCTGTATCGCATGGGTGATGTTTTGAATATCCCTGTGGACAGAACTTCTAGATGACCTCATTGTAATGCACCGAACCGCACTGGGTAAGCATGTGTAGTAGCAGCCATTCACACTAACCTGGGACTTCCTCCAGACCGTAACTTGTACTGTTGGGTTTAAACCGATCCGGTTGCACCTTCATATTGGGACACAGCACATCTGAAACAGAAAGAAAGCAATGGAGATCAGTGAGAACTGACACCATGTCAGCACAATTGCGTACAAGGAGAGCAAGTTCACATAAATAGCCAAGCGATTAAAATATATGGATTTATTAACATTTGAGTTGTAATTGAAAACAGTCCTTGCTAAATGGGAAGGGGCTGTCCCATTGGAATGTAATCCCTAGCTTGTATTACATCTAAAAGGCTGGCGTGCAGACTTGATGTTCCCCAGACAGAGGGAACGTGGGGGCGAAGGCTTCACTGGGAGGGGCGGAGGGGGAGGGGGGGCACATACACAGGCCCCAGCGTTGATAGTGGTAGATATACACACTCCCATACGCATGCTTCCGAAAATTGTGTCATGCAAGTGATGCGAGTGGTGACAGTGAGAAAGGCAACACCATGGGCTTTAGTTTACTTTGGCTAAGATGGACTTTCTATTTGTAGGCAACATCCAGCCTTTACAAGAACTCGAGTGGAACAGGAAAAGGAACTGCATACAGTTAGGGTGGCAGTGTGGCAGATAGAGGATTATAATGATAACTTTAGCTAGAGCACTGTGAGCTACATCTGTATTACTAGCACATACTAAATCTACAGCAGAATTTGTATTAAGATGTAAAAGCAAATCTATCATAACAGAAGTATGATTTATGTAAACGTTTAAGCATCCACAGGAAATAAAAAAATGCATCCAGAATGTTAATGTCAGATATGGACGCTAAAAACCTTTTTCTTAACCACTGTGGCTTTGTGCTTTATTGCTTGTTCATTGCTAAATTGGAAAATCTTCTCAGTATTTCCTCTTGCATTACCAACAGTTTTAATTCTTCCATATTGGCTTCAGAGCTTGCCATGACACTAGGAATTGCAAAGCACCGTGCATCATATTAAGATGGGGCTGTAGTCCCTGAAGCTTAGAATGCTGAAAAGCTCAGCTGCTCCCTTTGTGGCCAAACAACTATAATTTTGATACCAGACAGAGAGTAAAAATGGAAGCAATGAAGGGCCAGGCCCATGGGTTTGGGTGAATCTACAGGTCTGTCCTTCCAGTCCTTCCAGATCGGGCCAACTCCTCTGTAAAACACCTAGCATTCAGGATCTTTGTTTTATTATTATTATTATTATGCACATAATGTATTTAATATTTAGCATTCTGTTGTTTCAGTGATGATTGGAAATATTTTTAATGCAAATTCATCATCAGTTTGTTATGGAACCCTTTCTTATGAATGATTTGGAGGGGTTGGGGTCACACAAGGTAAAAAGTGAAATAGTTTCTCATGAGAGTCAACCTGGACCAAAAGTGAACTAAGCCTGGGTTTAAATTAATCTAAGAGCCAGTCAATGTTAAAAAGCAATAGATTATAAAAGGTACAAAGTGTTGACGTGGAATTTAATGTGTACCGTAGAACCACATGAAACATTAGAGCTATAATTTTCAGAACAGAAATAACTCATTTTTCTCAGTGTGCCAGTTCACTGACCACTGACATTCTTCGAGGTACAAGGATTGTGATCTTCAGTATGACAAACTTTGGGTGACCGTGAACTGTCTGTGAAGAGAATGGGCAATTTAACCCATGAACACAGCTACTTAACAACGTCATGTTGGAGCTAGGCCAGTAAGTTAACCTAATAATAGCCAATAGTAGATTTATAGACTTGAGTGGCAGAGGGACTTTGGCATGTGTCTCAAAGAACAAGGCCAAGGGTTAAGGGCTCTAAATGAATCTACAAGCTTCATGGGGAACTAGAGTGGTTCAGTATCACTCCACAAGGCTGTCTGCCCTGAGAAAAGAAGAAAGTGTCTAATTACAGCTTGGATCACTGTAAAAGCCTTTGCCCAGAGCAACGCTTCCCGTCTGAAGTTCAACCCTCGAGGTTGTAGTAAAAGGGATTGCCATTGCTAATCTCTTTAAAACCATCACTTTTCATGACATGAGTATAATCATACCGGTATCTTTTCCTTTGTTAATGGTCTCTGGCCAGGATTTCAGGCATCCTTTCCTATCTGGCTAAGTTTAGTTGAGAATGCAAACTCACGACTGTAAAACATTAGTCTTCTGTCACAATGTAAAAACGGAATCACGTGTCCATTTCAGATCACGCACCTCAGTGTTTAAAGTTAATTTAGCAAAATAGTTCATTATTTACTATAGCAGCTTTTGAAAGTTTTATTTAACATTTCTCAGACCAAAGCGTGTGGAGTGGGTCTGTTGATAGTTTTGCCATGCTCTGGAAACCCTGTTGATGTAAGACTGCTGCAAGGTTTCAAGTTCTCCACATCGTATTCTCACAAGACATCCACCCAACACTTCACAGACCAATTTGTGGTAAGAAAACTGTCATTACTGGGCCACTTTCTGACTCTCACATTGCTATAATTTTCTTTCAACAACACTGCATAGGGAAACAGAAGAAGAAGAAGAAAGAGGAAGCTATGCCACATTTCACATGAACTCAGGTCATAGTGTTGACGTTAGGATTTACACTTGGTGTGTGGTTTTATGGGGAGACGCAGGGCAAATGCATAGTATCAATATGACAGAGTCAAGCAGATTCAGATTGAGTTGTGAGTTTTTAGTTGTTTTTGGCTTCTCTGTGGTAAATTAGTCTGCTTGGTGACTTACTCTCACAAAGCCTCCTCCTCAGCCTGTCCCTGATCTTATCAATGGCATTGAAGTCCGTCACGTGGAAGACGTGAGCATTTTTTGGCTCTGCTGCAATCTCCTCTAACTCCTCCTTCAGTGCCTCTCCAATACCCACGGCAAACATCCTGATTCCTTTTTCGGCAGCTGCCTTGGAGGGCTCTAGCACGTAATCCTGGCTCATGCCGTCTGTAAGGAGAATGGCCACCTTTTGGATGCCTTTGGCTGCAGGCCTAGCTCCAGCGCGCTCATTAAAAATAGTGGTAGTAGTGTAGCTGATAGCCTCCCCAGTCATTGTATTTCCACCAATGTAGCGGATATTACGGGCAGCGCGCTTCACCTCCTCCAGAGACCTGTATCTTCCCAGGTTGAACTCTGTGGTTGGCCGGTCACTGTAGCGAACGACGGCCACGCGCGTCTTATCGGGGGCCACGTCGAAAGACTCCACCAAGTTAGCCACCCACTGCCTGATCTTCTCAAAGTTCTCCTTTCCCACGCTGGATGACGTATCCAAGATAAACACCAGATCATAGTGGACGTTTTTACACCCTAGAAGGAGAATTCAACAAATTAGGTGAAGAGGATACCCACACTAAATTCCACCAGTTAAGCTATTATTGTTTGTTCAAACAAGCTTAACGTTGGTCTTACCTGCTCTCTGTGCGTCCACTCTTTCACCTGAGAAAGTCAGAGCTAGAATGACAAGGGTAAGCCTAAATCCCAGTCGCAATTCCATGCTGGCCTTTGTTAAGCACTTCCTTAGATTAAGCTGCAATCACCATCAAGTCTTTTTCGAGCTCTGGAAATGCAAATGTAAAAAAGTATAAAGATGTGTTCATTTAACACTTGTGTTCATTTGCTGAGGCTGCCACCATGATACTTATTTTTGTTATGTAACATGCTCTTTAATTAATAGTTTATTCATGTCTATGTTATTGTGAAGCCAACAACAACACAAAAAAACGATTTTCACTACATATTCAGAAAAATGTAATGTATAATAACAGCTATACATATATATATATATATATACACGTATATATTATGGCTTATTGGAAATCCTCTTAGATGTCCAGAAATTGAAAAGTGTGGCACTAAAAAAGGAAATAATCAAAAGTATCAATAACATGAAGTTGCTTTTATTTAAAGTAAAGTTCTGGAATTGGAGGGAAAATGTATAGAATAGAATCCCAATGGTGCAGCATACATAATTCTGCCAAACAATTCCAATATACAGTTTGGAATTTGCAATCCAAGAATTGAATCTCCTATTTTAATAATTTTTTATTTGTATTTAAAGCACACAGTCATGGCATGTAGAGCACAGAGCATGTTAAAGCAATGAAAGTGTGCAGCCTATTGAGGAAAAGTCTGATTAGTAACAGGATATTGAGTGCTAAATTAAGATGTTTTTGACTGAAACTGCCTAACGACTCGACATGTCTTGCTCCATCCCTTCTTTGTGGGCGTCAGATCTTTGACTCGAAAATAACTCTCTAAAGACACACTGTTCTGAAATCAGGGTTACTAAATAATATGAGGGCCAAACACATTTGATTTGTGTCCCTTTGTATCACTCATAGATGTATTATACATTTGGTAGGTTTGCCTGAGCAGTGATATGGTCATGATTCATAAGTAAATCTATTTACTCTGGAGAGTTTATTTATCAGATGTGTCACTAGGCTATTTTTGATCTTTGGTTTTAATGGCACAGCTAATGAAAATAATAGTATAGGCCTACTTGCTGAAATAACTATAATTGCCGCAAGTAGAGTGTCTTTAAAAGAGTGTGCAACTTACCACAGTAACATTTAAACATGTCTAAACTTAGCTGCCCTTTTACAGTATTTAAAACTTGATTCACCCTTATGAAAAGCCAACTTTCATTTCACATTCATGCCTATGCCGACAATATTCAACATCTCCCCCTTAGCTTTGGGAAGTGTCTTTTCCCAAGGTGGTACATAACCAATTCAGTGTAAATTAGATTAAGGGGGTCATTTCAGTGCCAAAGGAGAAGACCATGCTAATTTCCATTTTTAAACAGCTAGCCCCAAGGCTAGATCCCCCTATAACCCACACCCAGAAAGAGTTACTTGCCTGAGGCTTATTTCCAGTTCGTCCCTCAATGACAGGCCTGGGATTACAATGTAGATGTTTATAACAGAAACTGCCTTTCAATTCCAAAATGTATTGAACAGAGACAGTTTTTCCATATGCAACCACAAAAAAAAGGCTGGAATGGTTCCACCTCTGATAGTGTATCTAAACTTCATGTGAATGTAGAAGTGTTTTTATTAACTTTATTAATTGAAAATAAAATATTCCAACAACTTTTTCATATATGACACCGACAGAATGTTTTGCCATATTAAGTTTATCCTTACCTGGATTATCAATCAGGTAGTTTCACCGGAGTTCGCCTTTTCGTTTCCTGCCTCCTGCTTTTCATGCACTTGCCCACTAGCTCGGGATTAGGGCAGCATCCTTCTCTGATGGCAACAATCCAAGCCACTTCCTTTACAGGTGCCCAAAATCGCGATGAGGCAATTATAAATTCCAAGGTGACAATCCAGTGTACAGTGTTGTGAAAAGTGAGGTGAGCTTCAAAACCCTTTTTGGATGGGAGCACTGAGTGGGAGGATCTGCGAGGGAAAGTGTAAGGTTTCAATGGCAGGGGGGTGGGCGAGGTGGCTTGTGCTGTGCTTTGCTGTTCTCTTCTCAACTCAGACGTAGAAAAAAAACAAAATAGAAAAGAAGCTTGACAGGCCCTGCCACTTATAGACCCAACTTTCTGGGTATTTTGGTCTTTTTTTCCTTTATGACTGAACCCATGTGGAGGGTTGCCCTCAAAGACAGGCCCAGCTTCTTGGTCGGCTGCTGGGAGGGTTGAACCCTGCCACTGGGACAGCCACAACGGAGCCGCCCTGTGTATGGTGGTGGGCTGGGCTCCTACACTGCATAGACATACGTTGAAGAATATCTTTCATGCCAGGGAAATTATTAGGGCACATTTATGAGCAAAGCTTTATGTTTTGATCACTGCTTTTTGGAAGCCATATCGTGAGGAAATACACACATTCAACAAACAGTGAAACCCAAATACTTGCTGTAATTGTAATTGTTTAAAGACACCACCCTTTTCGACTAAATAAAACCCACATTTTCTTGTCATAAAAAGTGCTACAGTGTGAAGAATTGCTTGGATTTTTTTTTACAACCATAGAAGATGTCTGCTAACTCAATTCCATGCACTCTTCCCCCTGTCAGGTTTGTGTTGCCAGCCAGTGTTCATCAGTTCCCACTGGAGGGGGTAAGCTGTAACTTTTCCAGTTTTGTGGTTGGCCGATAACTTGCTTCCCTCCCCTATGGATTCAACTGGTTTCCATTGAGCCTAGCAGGATGGCACATTTACCCAAACAATCCCCCCCTCCCAAACAGTGGATGTGACTTGATTTTTACTTTTCCTCTGTGAAGTGATTCCACAGGCTTCTTCTGCACTGAACACTGAGCAGCTTCTGCTGCACCGGAGCACAGTGTAATATCTAGAGACCGTCCACAAGTCTGTTCTCACCATCGTTCTCTTCATACGGGGCCAGAATGAGAAAGTTCCCTCCTGCTTTCAGGGCCACTGACACAGGAGTGTGACGTCAGACCTTGCCCTCACATTCTGTGTCCTGTTTGTGCCTTTGTAGTCAGGGCAAGTGAGCGCAGGCCACGCTATGTATAGGCCCGCTGAGCAGGGAATGGGAAGTCTGCTGATGATTTCAGGCAGATGCATGTTATGAGCAATAGTGCCAGTGGGAGGAACCGTCTGTCGCCTTATGTAAAAGTGACCAGGAGGTGAAAGCGTGCCCGCTGACTTGGAGGTTTGGCGGCAGGCTTTTGTAGGAAGCTCCTTGTCATCTGCAATCCAATCCATGATCTTCTTATTGCGAGACTCTGCTAGCCTGAAAAAATTGATCAATCACTTTTAAAGTAGTAGGGATCGTGAGATCCGGTGGAATGCTGTGTACGATTTCTTCTTACAGTGTTTTTAGGATATTGTACTCCTCATAATAAGAGGCAGGAGGGGCCAAACGGAATAGTCCTATTGTACTTCTTAACTTTGTCCAAACTATTTTCAAGTGTGGAATCTTTCCATGAATTTGTTGTTTTGTTTTAAATGTTGGATGGTTGTGTAACAGTTTGTGTTGTTATTTAATATTTGCTACATAAAACATTTAAGGTTTTTTTGGTAACACTTTATAACAACTTTCATTAATAAGCAGTTATTAGATCATCAATAAACTATAATCGTATTATTAAATGTGTGATAAGTAGCTATAAATCATTTCTAATAGATTAATAACCATTTTGTTTAGTTTTTGTATTGAGAACTTTGTACTGACATGAAGTGCACATTCTTGGTTGGTTCAATCTGCTTACTGCAGGTTTTTTCCTGTTACTCTGCATTGATTATTTGTCTAAGGAGATGATAATGATCAGCTTACAATTCAGAATTTACTAATGCCTAAATACAGTAACTCATCTTTTAGAAATTATTTATATATCATTATCACACATTTACTAATAATGAGATAATAGTTTATTTATTGTATAATAACTGCATATTACTGAAAGTTATTATAAAGTGTCCCCATTTTTTTATACATTTTAACCAATATGTTTGAATTTGAAAGGTTAATTAAATAATTGCAATCAATTTAGACATATTTCACCAGACTAATGAATATCTGTTCTGATGATGAGAAGCGAAGTAGCAGCTGGAACAGCTCTTATGATTCAGCTTCAACCAGTTCAGTCTAGGTCAAGTGTAAGGAAATAACTTTCAAATAGACACAAAACATCATTTTGATTTAAGGCAAGAAGCAGACCTTGCATGTGATTTTATTTACTTTTCTAAAATGGGATGTCTGGAGATTTATTTCCCAAACTTGGTCTATTGGGATGCCAAAAAACATTTCATTGAAATATTCTTAACTGTCTGAGCCTGCTCTTTTCTGGACTACACCTATAAAGTTCTGTCTGCTTCAGCAAACCGAGACTAAACTAGAGATTCTGTTTGAGACGATGGCTTACAATATGATTTTACAAGACCAGCTTAACACAGAAAAATGAATTTACAACAGGAAACATACATTTTTATTTGCAGTAAATAATGTAAGCATCTGTTTGCTTGTACGTTTTTTGTGCTGTACACTAGTTTAGTGAAATAACATTGGTGTGGGAACAGTTAGCTGCATCGTGATTATGGTATGTCAATGTCTTATACAGTAGGCCTACATTACATTTTCAATCTCCAGTTTGGAATGGAATGGGAGTTTGGCACAGCTTTAAACATAATGGGATTCGTTAATGTTGTGCCTCAGTGTTCATAGGTTAGCTGCCAAAATACAAGATCCTTTGGTCCAGTATTATGTTTTTCTTACATATATATATATATATAACTCTACTACCTGATACTGCATCATGAATGTGTGAGCTTGGCATAGGTACGGCCTTATAGCTGTGCTTTTGGAAAAGTGAGAGGGACGAGGCATGGCGCTCCCTCCCTAATCTCCAGTCAGAAGCATCCATGACACTATGCTCCACACTGCCGTCTGCACTTCTTCACTACTTTGACCCTTAGCTGCCGAATGTTCAGAGAGCTGCATCCATCCTTCGGATGGCCTTTCCGGACACCTCCATCCCAGAGCTCCTCTTGGAGGCTTTCTCCAGCATGCGGCTGGCCTCTCTCAGAGCCCTCTCGGCCCGCTGCCCGCTGCCCTGGCCTCCTTTGACCAGCTTCCCCTCGCCGGCAGCTAATCCCCCTGTTGACGAGCGGGACTGGCTCTGATGCTCTGCGAGGCGCTCGGCTGTCCTCAGCTGTAGACGCCTCCTGCCGGCCTCCTGGAAGGTAGCCGGCCTTTGGCATGCTGTCTCCCCTGGTCCACGCGGGGCCTGATCCCTGCCGCTGGGGGCTGGAAGTGGAGGGGCAGGTTTAAGGCACCGTGGGGCTGGGACTCCTCGGCACACCACCTCCTCCAGGGGCCTGTCTCCGGTCTGTGGGCTGTCGGTGGACAGCGCTACTAGCGTGGACCTGGCGGATCTACGGGGCAGCTGACCTTTCACCGGCTCCATCTGAGCACTTGGAGCAGGGGTGCAGGCCAGGGGTTTAACCTGGGTCTCGGTGGCAAGTCCTTTTATCTTCCTGGGGCAGGGCTTGGGCCCAGCTACGTCCAGCTGGAGGGTGTTGGCCTTAGGCTCCACATTGGTCCCTTGGATCTTCAGCCGCTGGGCCCCCCTCTTCTCCTTGGGCAGCTCCAAGGGGGCCAGCTTGATGGGGCGCCTGGGTGGCAGATTTTCGCCCTCCCACTCCGAGTCAAGAAGAGGGGACCTGAACAGCAGCGAGTCCCCCGGCACAGCGCCATCCTGTGTCGGCATCGCAGGCGTAAGCCGAGCCACATCTTCTTCTCCGTGTGTCGCTGACAGATGGAGGCCAGGTGTTTTTGAATCACGGACATTTTTAGCTGCCAGACGTAGATTTTGGCCATTGAGCTGCATCGTGGTATTTTTAAACTTGGAGTTTAGCGGCTCCTCTCGCCTGGGGGCCTCCTGAACAGAAAAGAGAACTCTGTCTTATCAGGGAGAAAGCACTCATTCTCAACACTAGAGACCATTTAAATAAGATATAGTAAAGGAACGACAGTTCTAAAGCTGTCACAACTGTAAATTGAACATGCGTAGTAGTCAAGTAAATGTAGGGTTGAAAATACAGGATTACAGTAAAAAAAGGTGATGGGCAGTAATTACCAATTTACACCGGTTTGACTAACATTTAAAATTTTATTTTTGGGGGGAAATTCTATTCTTGACCTATATTCTTTGATCTTCTAATGAAGTTGACTGTTTATTGACACGAACAGTAGTTTCAGAGTTGCTTTACTCAAGAAGTATAATTTTAAGTATCTTAAAATAGCCTGTTTTGGCTCTTGCCATGTTCCTAGGAAGAATGGAAACAAAACTTATCACTACAACCTACTGTATATTTTTTTTATTTCAGTTTAAATTAGTCCCTTTAAAGCCTATCCTGTCTAGCTGCCACCAGGGAACTAAACACATTTTCTCAGGGAGTTCATGATAAAAAGTGACCTTGGATAATATACTCACGGGTTTGGCAGACATTTCTTCTTTGAATTGTTGCCGTATCATCAGCAGAGGAGAACGTTGTTATTGTTCCACTGCCCCGTCCCAACACCACGGCTGTCAACTCCACTTGGCTGAAGGCAATGACACTGCAGGAAGGACAGGTTTTAGCAGCTTGACTTTAAGATAATTAAGGGGATTGGGGTCAGCGTGCAGCAGAGTGATCACTGATGATCTCAAATCCAGCCTGATGGAAGCTGGAATGCACACACAGTCCACTTTCTACATGGGTATATTTTCATTGTTAATGATTGAAACAACTTTGTTATTAAATGCATTGTTTGATTAGATTGAAATACAGAATGCCACAGTGAAATTGGTTCTATTTAGTAATAACAAATGCATTTACCACTAGATGGAGGCAGAGGCTCGTTTTGTTTTTCCTAAATGGTATGTTCCACGGGTCAGAATGTATTACCAGGACACAAAGAAAGTAGGGTAAACAATTTAAAACAATAGTACAAGGCAAACTAAAGGGGATTAATCTGGTTTATATGCTGCAGTGCTGTATGTATCTTAGTCCATAACCTTAACATATAACTCAACATTTAGGTGGCAAGTTATGACACAAATTATGAACAGAGTATACAAAAACAAATAGGTGTGTGCTCATGTAAACTAACTGTTTGGTTTATTCTTTGGGGGGGAACAAAATACTGGAATGTAACTTTAATAATCTACTGTTAATTGAATAACCTAGAAAAATATCTTAATGTGTGCCAAAAGAGAACGGTCCCCTTTATACTTTACTCACAAAAGCTGGCACACAAACTACTACTGGCGGTAAAGGTTTGATTAGATTTTTGAAGGAATGTTTCCTTGAAACCTTTTCAAGATAAGTGAAAATATACAAGGCTCCAGTGCACGTCTTCTGCAGCTATATTGTATCCCTACCTCCAATGTAAGCCATTTAGATGATGGTGTTGACCATATTGTATACCAGCATTTTCTCTCTTTTCATTCTCAGGTGAGGCACATTTTTACATTTCAGTGCGAAATACATATTTTGATTTAGTTCAGTCTTTTCTACACAGCTTGTGATTAGACATGCTGAATTTAGCCCAAATTATTCATACATTTAACAACTAGCATCCACAAGTCTAATTATCCTCACTTTCTTAACGAAAATGTGATGGCTTTTTTAAAAATAGAGCGTGTCAACACCTGCTTATTGAAACGTCTGTTCGTACCAGCGGAACGAAGTTGCTCTCGTCGTGGAACAACTTGGCTCAACTTGCATGACGATTTGAGATGTGGCAAAATTACAGGCTTATTGCTCTGAGGGGGCCTCGACGCCCCTCCACCACTGTTTTTATGGTGTCGCCCGTCCTCCATCCCCGCCGTCCGTGGCTGACAGGCTAATTACGGAGGTGTGGCGAGGGATAAATAGGGATGCTATGCTCCCTTGTTCCCATGCCAGCGACTGAGGAGCCAGCCTTGGGGAAGATCCAGCTGCACGCCGACGGCCTTGCAGGCCAACGGGCAGCACAGCTCATTTTTCTGTCAAACTCCTTCCTGGCGGGGGGGGGGGGGGGGGGGGGGGGGGGGGGGGGGGGGGGGGGGCGGGGGGGGGGGGGGGGGGGGGGGGGGGGGGGGG
>JAVQIZ010033407.1:0-11291 GCA_036023535.2 Galaxias brevipinnis
GTAGTCATAGGACACAATCACAGGACTAAATCACCCTTGAAAGACCCAAAGTGAAAACAGAACTTGGTAAATCAGCTTTCAGTTTCTGTGCCTCGGATAAATGGAACAAGATTCAACAAGAATTGAAATTAGAGCAGTTTGTTTCTGTTGAACAATTTACATTTTAATTGGAGGATTTGGGAGTTGAAGAGTGTTCTTGTTTTGGTTGAAACTGAATATTGTATGGTAAACATTATTTATTTTTGTTTATTTTATTCTTTACTTTTTTGTTGTTGTAATTTATATATTCTGCCCTGTAAACAGGACACTGCTGGAGAAGAGACCTGGTCTCAGTCAGTTAACCCTGTATAAATTAAAAAATTATAATAATAATAATAATAATAACCCAGCAACATATAAATTGCAGTGTACTACAGTATCAAAAAATCATTGCTCTTTTTTTCTTTTCTTACAGCAAAGCTACATGAAGAAATACAAGCTTCACATACAAGATACATAAACAGGGTGTTCAAAAGACGTAGCTAGGATTACTAATTATATATCAAACTAAAACAAGATGGGAATCAAAGTTATCCTGAAACACAGCAGGCAGACATGTCCCCCTTACCATTGTCAAAGGAGCAATGCTCTCCTGTATATGAAACCAAATGTCTGAGGCCATTCCAGTTGGGGCATCCAATATCACTATAAGGAAAAACAATAGATTTAAGAAGGTAATAAGCTTATGAAACTGAAACAATAGGTAAAATAATGAATGTTACATGCATGACTATGTTTTCATTACCAACTGGTTGTCCTTGTCCCTTGCACACAAGATGCATATTTTGCCCTAGCCCAACATCAAACACCTGCCCACCTTTACACAGAAAAAGATAAGCAAAATAATTGTTTACAACAGTCCTACCATAAACTCTGACATAGCTAAGCCTAGCCAGTGATATTAGTGTTTGTGTGTATTGATCAATGATTTTCACTCAATTTCAAATATGTTTGGGTCTTTAGGAGGTAGCTGAGCTCAGCTCACCTTTAGCCATCAGCAGCTGTCCCTCTCTTTGCAGGGATGCATAGTTTAGGAAGGGAGGGATGATGATAATCAGAAGTAAACACTTCCCCACATTAGTCAGAATGGACCAGCAGCTGCTACTTCTGGGTTCGTGAAGGACCGGCTGTGGAGCCTTTTTGGACTAGGGGAAGAATGGACACCAATAATATGTCATCGTTAGAACACAAGCATGCACAAACAGCCAGACATAATTAATTAGGTTAATGTTTTAAGTTATCTACTGAGAAAAGGCAAGCATCTACTCAAAAACAATTTTGTCCGTTCCAAGTTATGAAAATGTGTAACTATAACTGCTTTTTGCAACGGCTGCCATACATGCAGCTTGGCTGCTCAGGTTATGACATGAATCAATGGGCTAGAAAGCAGTATAGCTTGCTACGAGCAATCGAGCTCTTCAGTTAGCCCCGGGTATACATTCAGCAAGCTAGCAAGCTGTATTTGCTACCTTAATTTCTGCCTTAGGAGATCCTTGTCTGGCTTCTTGCCCTGGGTCTGTCCTTCTCCGCATAGTGAATGGTAATATTTTTCTATGACGTTCTTATATTCATTAGAATGACAATGTTGTTAGAATGTTTTTCAATTGAATGATGTGCACGTTTCCGCATACACTTCCTGACTATGTTTGAAAGCTACGGAAGCCGATATGGCACAAAACTTTGTTGCTGTGCCACTGCAAAGAAGGGACCTTGTATTAATCAGCTCTATTCCTGACAAATTGCATTTGACATATTTACATAGGGAAAATAAGCTGACACAATAAAATGTATTTACTTTACACTTTATTTAGGTTGAATTGTTTTTGGCATCATGAGGATTTAAATGAAGCTGCTAGTGAATTGCTTGTGATGGTGAGCAGCCCAAACTGGATGCTGGAATAGGAAATTGTAGATGTGACCACAGATTACAGAGAGTTTGTCAGCCAAGTAAGCTTTGTTCTTATCGAGTGCTTTCTGGCATCACGCCTGTAATGTGTACAGCTGAATGACATATTCCTATGTTTCCAGGGAACAATTACTATCAATCTGGATTTCTGAAGAATATCTTAAACCATGGAAGATGTGTGTCCATCCCAGTCCCTCTCCATGTTTCTGATGTGTTGATGAGAGAGAACAAGCACTACATCAACTGACCTGCAGAGGGCCCTGTATTCCTTGGACTCACCGAAAGCCTGATATTGGCAGTGCCTGGCATTGACTGTTGTTTATGGGATCATTATCACTCCTGTGTATATTGAAGATTCACTGGTGATGCAAATACAGTTTCAATGGTATACCATAAAAATTGTTGTCTTTGGGTAGGTTGGTGCCTTACCGAGGAAGTAAATTATGCAAATTGTAGGACGTAAGAGAGTTGGCTTGCGTCACCAAGCAGACACAGTGTGACTTCCATATTGATGATGATCTGCGTCATCCAACCAAGCTGTGATGCAGCGGTTGTTTTGATATTTTAGCTGCAGACAGATTGGGTTTTCTGTTATCTAGCTGAATGAAAATGTAATAAAAGAGGAATCCATCACATTTAGTGAGTGATGCGGAAATATCATCACTCTTGTCTATAATGAATCCTCAAAAGAAATGACCTTTGTAGTTGAAGCTGAACCAGAGCCGAATCAGACAAGTTATAATTCCAGGAAATAAACTTTATGGTGAGGTTGGAATTGTTGCTATAAAGTCCAACTAAATAGTGAAGCCAGTTTGGATAAGACACAACTTTGGCCATGCAATGACTCCGTGACTGATTGGAATGATGAACGTCACGTATTGGCTCCAGAGTCAATCTGATTGGTCTTCAGACTACTTCAAATACCACTGTGAATATGGGTTTGCATGTGTAGCTTACAGGTATGGGGTGTGTTTGTGTAAGGGTTTGTGTGTATGTATTTGCGACCACATGTGTGTGGAGCTAGTAGGTGGCTTCCCTCGATTAAAACGGATGGTGCAAGTCATACTCAAATAATGGGTTGATCAGCCCTAGATTGATCAATACAAACTTGCAGCATCCCTGATTCTTTTTTTGTATTTTATTTATAAATACAAGACTGGGATATAAACAAACTGAAAACAAAACATTTAATTTTGTCTGGCTTTTATTGAGGAACATAAGTGATTCCATTTAACAATGCTTGATGATGTACTGATAGTTCATCATTTATTTCAATTGCAGGACAGAACATCTACCTCCATAACATTCTTATCTTCAGATATGACTGTAACCTTGATAATGCTTCATGTCATTTGATTGGTGAAAATACAATTTGTTGCTTCTTCCCAGGATTACCGATGCAGACTCAGAGCAAATCATGCTATGATTTTGGACAAATCTCTTGGCCAAACCCACGTTTTTCCACAAGCAATTGGATCTCTTTGTGTCACTTGTGGGATTGCATGACATATATGATATGATTGCTTTTTTATACAGGAATCAACAATGAAATATGAAAAATAATATACCTGCAGTTGTCTCTAGGATGAACCTCACTGGAACAGTAAGGATGAGAGAGACATGACATAGACTGGATGAGGCATGGAAGATCACAAACCTTTGGGACTCAAGAGGCTATTGTAGGGACAAGGTTTGGAAGTAGGGGTATTGAACACTTCGCCAGCTTTGGGAATGACCTTGGGTATATACCTGAAATACTTTTAAAAAAAAAGAAAAAAAAATGGATTCTGCTTTGACACAAATATGAATATTTATGAATATGAATATTTATGCAAAATCAATCAATTAAACAGAGTTATGAAAGTAAATTCATGATTCTGTACTTGTCTGTATACTCTCAGGAAAATGTGTTTATTCAGTTATTTACATAAGGTTGTGTTCACTGATAGCTAGTCGTAGCCAGTGTCCTAGTGGTGAGCAAACTTTATCTCTCCAGAACCCTCCCAGGGTTTGCATATGATGAACCATTTCATCTGTGCCAGGTCTCCTTGACACCATCCTTGACATTTCTTCTGGGTCTTCGGGCGGTAGCCATTTCTACAGAGCTGTTCATAGCCTGTTTCCCTTGACATTCAACAGCCACACATGCAGACTGGAAGGATGGTAGGAAGTAGAGCCAAATAAAGAATAAACAGGAAAGAGGGTTTCTGGAATGTTTGATTCAACAATGCAAACAGACTGGTTGAGTACACTGTTAGCAGTGTGTGTGGATGTGTGTGTTTGTGCATGTGTGTGTGTGTGTGTTTGTTTGTGAGTGTGCGTGTGTTTATGTGTGTGAAGTACCTACTGTACATATATGTTTTTAGTGTGTGCCTGTGAGGTCAGGTGTGTGTGTGTGTGTGTGTGTGTGTGTGTATGTGTGTGTGTGTGTGTGTGTGGTTCTTTTAAGCGCAAAGTGCAAGCTCATTATTCATTCCTCAGCCTCTCAACAACAATTTAATCTGGGATGTGAAATGATATGCTGCAAGACTCCCCCTCCCCCACCACCACATCACACACACACATACGTTCCAGAAGCCATGAAATCAAATTATATTTAAGATAACATGAAAGGCCATTTCCTGTTAGTCCTATCAGTCCATCTGATAAGGCAGGTGAACAGGCTAACATTTCCGCAGCTGTGTGTATCACTAAATGCCATCTCCATCCTTTGCCAGTGCATTCACAGGATTGCCAGGTGGCATCCATATCTCCTGCTTTGGCTTGAGTTATTTGATTTAGACTCTCACAGTGGACAAGTCTTCATTTACCCAGTGAGAACATTGCGCGTGTCATTTTTTTTTCAATGTGATAGGAAGAATGCTTCAAGCTGTCTTCACAGTCCTCCATATTATCTTCATATTTTTTGGAACATACCTTAATGCATCTAAAATGGTTTTGATTATAATGTACATTCATACAGTAAACTAAAGTCACTAAAATGTCCCATCAGGACAGCTGATCAGCTGTTCATCACATCATCTTCATTTCTTACACTGTTGACCTTTATTTTTTGCTCCGTCTATGCTGGCCATTAACTTTAACTGTCATTCATTTATCCAAATGAGGACGAGCGGAAATAGATGTTTACAAGGACATTTCCCCGGAGCATTCATAAGATACTCCATGATAATAAAGCACGAGTGGAGATTGATTCCTTCTTGCCATCAAAGACGTTATGACAGGAAAGGCAGAGAGAGATGAGACCGTAGCAGGGAGAGAACCACTGGCAGCAATAGCAGAAGCAGATGAAGAATCACCGACATGCTAGCTGACACTGTTGGAGGTCACTTCTAATGTCTCCTTCTCTATGACTCGCTCTTCTGGAGGTTCTCCCTCACTGTCAGTTACTAACCAGATAACAAGGTCCTCTCTGCTGAGGTGAGGGACTGGTGTCAGGCTGGCCGGATGATGCTCTAGTCTGGATACTCTCCTAGCTCCTGCAGCTACACTCGCAAATGTCACATGCCAGCTTCTACCCCACCCTAGGCGGCGTAGCCCAGAGTCCTTCCTTCTGAGGTAGTCCCCTGACAGAACAGGACACCTGCGGCCTCCTTTTAGTTATTTATGAGAGAACGACGGGGGTGTTCACATACCGGGCGTCAGATGCGTGAGGCTCCTGCCACCACGCAGAGCCCATTGATTTTAGCCCATCACCACTGAAGCGCACCGTTCATCGATACAGTAGCACGTCTTCATTTATGCTTGAGAGATGCACTGTTTCTAACCAAGTGGGCACACAGCTCTGATGTTGTCACTAACATTGATCTAGTCTTATACCCTCTTCTATAAAAAAAACACTGTTCCTCTTTACGTATTTAGTTTAAAAGAGTGTCAAGTCTTGTTCTAATCAACAAAAGAAACCTGAAAGTTTAGTTTTTTATTTGTATTATTGTTAGTGGTTGTATTATAGTATATTTCAGTGTTATGCACTCAACCAACTGTGCAGTATTACTTTATTCCAGATGGCATCCCTTTTGAAGACAGACGGTCTCTTAAATGAAAGCACAAATTTGCCAAGGATTTTCCATGTTGCAACATAATGTAAATATGTTATTTAAACACAATGTAAATTATAATACCATTGCTTAAATTGAAAGGATTTTCATAACAATCCGTTAACGTTTCTTAAATGTGTTTGAAAAATAGAGCAGGAACAGAAACATCCATGAATGTGAACATTGTGCAACTTAAAAAAAAAACAGCTGCCCTTGCACAAATAAAACTTTATAAAATATGTATATATTAGTAAATGAATCACTTTTATTCAATTGAGGGTTGTTTGATAATGGTTAGATGACAGTCGTCAGTTGAAGCAAAGACAGGTGCCCTTATGATAGACCCTGTTAACATGTCCATCTTGCACTGCGCCTACCACAATGATAAAACTTGTTTTTCATTCTCTTGCATCACAGCATTAGGCTCATACACTCCAGTGCCATCTGTGATTTGCGTGCTTTTGTTGTTCGGGGGATGCGGTTGGTTTGATCCGCTCCTCCCCTACTCTACGTTACAGTGATGGTAGTTTCTGCTATGAGAAGGTCAAATTACTCGGGCTGCTTTGGAACATTTCTGTGATGCACGCCAGATGAAAAAAAATAAGAAAACAAGAATGAACATATTTCTGATCACATGAACTTGCTTATTATGACACACGCTTCTGTTTGAAGTAAGTAACGACTGTTTTGTTTTGTAGTATAACAGGACAAATTACGTGCATGTGTTACGTTTTAGAAATTATACTCTTGTTTATTTTGGGAAGTTGCAAACATTAAAAACATATGTCATGGAAAAGTCATGTAGCGCGTGATAAGAACAGCATTTAAATACAACATCCATCGGCAATGATGCTTCAGGCTGCGTGTCCATCTCGCCGTAAAATGTCAGTTGATAGAGTGGGACCGTTAGTTCGTTGTAAATGCTACTCCTCCAAATTCTTTACAACATGATCAAAATATGTAGAATATCGCTTTTGCATTAAAGGCTCAAAATAAGCTAAACTTAAAGTTGCGTACCGCATACTATGTAGCCTCCCTAAGTTGGCTACAGTAGTAAATAGTAGGCTATTTCTATAGCAATGCAATATTAATGCTGTGGCTATGTATTAGAATTATTAAATAAGGATCATGATTCAGGCATGAGTCTCATCGAGCTCAAATACATCATATATTCGAAGCTATGGCTTTAATAGCAGTAATTTACTATATGGACGGGGAACTGTGACTTATTGCTGTGTAGAAAGTTCACGCCCATATGGCATCTACAACTCTTTGGAGAAGGCGTGATGATGCTCTGTCTGAATCAGCACTGTCTGGCCAGAACCCACACTCTGTCGCAGATCGTTCTTACTTGACCACAAGTCAGGTATAGCCTGTGGACCATAGCCCTCTGTGTTAACGTTCAGAGATTTTTTCTTTGATACGAAAAATGGCGGTGGATTTTTACATTTCAGTAGCCTAATATTCCAGATTCACCAATACTATTTTACTGCAAGTAAAAATGTCTGCAGCGTTTACATTTTAAAAAGTTTCCAACAAAACATGACGAAGTTTTACATTTTTTGAAAGACATGGTCTTAATCTGTGCAGCTATGTTATTCATATCTTAGAGGTTTTCTCACACATTTCTCGCGCCTTTTTAAGAGTTATGTCAATGTGTAATTGTTGCTAAGGTTTTCACCTGATAAAACCCATTCCATACAGTGTACTCGCTAGAGTCCATGGACATGCTCAGTCCATTTTGAGTTATGCTTCAATTAACATGTTTATGCATGATCTTGCTCGCCTTGATTAAAACGTCACCCTGCTGCTAATGCTTGCTGTTACCAATTTATTTTGTTCTTGATTATTTATTTTATGTTGATGAAATTGGGTAAATAAATCATTATTCTTATTTCTTACCTATATGGTATCTTATATAACTCCAAATTTGACTGTCTGGTGATCTGAAATCTTTCTCATAATGGTGGCTTTTCAGCAGGTAGTACAGAGTCTCCCCAAATTTCTAGAAATTGCATTATTGTAGTGACTTGTTTTAATGGATGATACATTTTTTGTGATATATTGTGATATTGTTGACATGCTGTAATTCTTCTGATTATAGGAGAGTAAACAATATGACTAAATATAATTATGTTTATCTTTTAGGGTTGATCAAACCACCTGACAATATGCGTGCATTTAATGCTAGTAGATGTCTACTCTATGACATTAAAACTATATGTGTTTGCCGAGGACTACCGTGCGTCTATAGTCTATATCTAGCTGGATTGCTGACTGGATTCGTGCTGGATTTAAGTATTTCATGAATAACTTCTCATTCAATAGGTTCAGTCAATACTCAATACAGTATTTAAATACTTTCCAAGACAAAAAAAGACAGTGAAAAAAAAGAGAGAGAGAGAGATAGAGAGAGAGAGAGAGAGAGAGAGAGAGAGAGTGTGTGTGAGAGAGCGAAAGCAAGGTACTGAATCATAAGGAAAGTAATTAGATAATGACAACGGGAGTGGCACAGTGATAGCTCCTGGTTGGGATATGAGATATCCATCAAGAATTCCAAATAGTAAATGGTCCAAACTTCAGAAAACCTCACTGAGAGCTTTATAGTTGCAAAGCACTTAAGCTCTCACAAACAAGAAATTACATTTTCCTAAACCAAAATAAACTGAGCAATGTTTTTGTACTTCAGATATAGATTTGTTTCATGCTTAGATGATTTCCAAACAGTAGTTTTTACCTATGATCACCAAAAACATTTATATTTATCATATGTAGCTTTTAAAATGCAAAATGGATCATAGGTGACATACAGTAAAATAAAGTTGTGCTGTTCAACAAATTCCTATCATGCAATAACTCTCCCCCCTAAAGAACTAAAATGCATCCTTTGTCTCGACCCTCTCAAAGCTGCCGTGTCTTTTGTCTTACACCTATTTATTGATTATATGCTGTGTTCCATTCATCTCCAAAGAGGCAAAATGGGGGTGGACTGCCCACTCTTATTCACTTAAAGATATAAATAAAGAACCAGAAAACAACAAGCTTTGTGTCATGTGTAGCTTCACAGTGGACGGGTATGAGTTGGTCTGGGTCCGTAATAGCTTTACCTACATACTGTAAGCAGTGACATGGGACTGTCGGAGGATTACTAGGGATTTGTCATGCTAAGCCTGAGCAACCCAGCCCATTCACCCCCACTGTCCTCCTTCTCCCGCTCTTTTCTCAACCCCCTTTCCCTCCAGAGAGCCAGCCCACCCGTTGGCCTCATTCTCTCCTCTCTCTGTCAGTTCAGGCCCAACACTCAGTCACAGCACATGGTCACCCAGTCACCGGCCTCCATTCAAAAGGTGGCTAGTGGACGAAATGTTGTTGTTGATTTTCTTGAATGCATTTGTCATCAGTTGTTGTTTTTTTGGGAAGAAAAAATAAGTTGGGCTTATATTTATTCATTTTAAATTTATAATGAAATGGATGGGGTTCAAATAAATAATGGGCACTTCAGAGAATCAGTAAATCTGGTGGATTGTGGCTGGATGCTGAACATGCTGAATGTAGCATTTCACTGACATTTATCACAGTTGTGTGCCACATAGCTGTCATGTCAGGGAACGAGGTGATATGTCTGCCCCATCCCATGCTTTAAACACTTTCAACTAAAATTTACTTTGCTTTCGGTTTGATATTCACACAGCTCAAAACCAACCGAATTAAAGCTAGAAGGGACCATGCTATTTTCGAGTGACACTCCAAGAACGTTTGCCTCTGTCAGCCTTAAATCATTCGGTCTAATGAATCAGCGGAGTACATTGGAGCTGGCCCTCCTGCATCAGTGTTTTTAACTCAAGCTGACAGTGTCCTAGCTATGGTACGTACCTTGCCAAGAGCTACACACAACCACAGAGCTGAACTTTTCTCCTTTCCTCCTGTCAAACTGGCTCAAGCCCCCTATGCTACTGGTACATTCCACAACTTTAGTAGGCATTGAAATTGAGACACGTTTCAATAAAGCAGAAAGAGACGGAATAGAATGTATTTGGGTCAAATACCGTGGGTCTTATTTAGTTTTGCTGCACACTATACCGTTGACAGCATTCGACATATCAGCTGTTGCACTAACCTCTTGGAAAATCTGAACCTTCTGGTTGGAACTCCCCAAAGATCTGAGTTAGTGGCATGGGAGTGAATTATTAATTAAAATCAACCGTATCCATAGCAAGGCCAGTCAAGACATGCATGTGAAGGGATATACTGTCTACTGCACAGCGACTGTATTCCACCATAAGTGTCTAAGAATAGAAAAGAACAACCTTGGGGATTTCAAAACCTTTCAGGTCTTTTTAGTTTGACAAGAGGCCTTTAAAAATGTATATTTAACTTGGTTTGTGGTAGATGTCGTTTCCATTCACGGATGGCTCTGGTTCAAATATTGTTGCCTCTAAAATATGAAATGATCCCAACCAGTTGTTTTAGATTATGTTTATTGTAAGTTGTAATTAGATGTTATTAAAATACACATTTCATAGTCTCACATATTTAGACCACACTGTAATTACTTTCCAACAAGCATGTAATATTACCATAACGCTACCCAAAGTCTAGCACTACCATTAAAACTAGTGGCAATAGTTACGCAGCCTAAAATCTTTTACCTAAAGGGAGTTTTGGGATGTTGTTAAAAGTTATGTTGGAAGCATGTCACATTTAAACCATTTCAATGGTCACTTATTGCAGCTGGAACAACAGGGCAAAACAGAACAGGATCCTATTTATTTCCATGATTGTGATTTCGTTTGTATTTTTCTTTCCCGAATCTCATGTCATATAGTCATAGCCAATCAACTGAACAATTAGATACTTCTGAACATTGTATCGACACAGGCTGATATTGTGGATAAAAACCTTGTACAGTAGACTTGACATTTACGTTTAGATGTATCATTTGGCAGAGGATTTAATCTGCAGTGAATCAGGCCATCGACCTGTGGCTCAATGCAGAGGGGGGTCCACATGGGGAGGCCAATAAGATGGTCCAGAGGAGATAACCACATTCATGCTGTACCACCATTAGCACAATGTAAACATAGCAAGGGGGAAATAATGAAAGAGAAGGTGTTTACCGCCCCAAGCCCCCTCCCCCAGTTATTGACTGAGAATTTCCATAATGACATTGTGTTTCCTGTGAGGCTAATGTGACCCCTATTAGGCCCTGAAACGTACAGTAATCAGCCATGTGTCGGTGTGTGTGTGTGTGTGTGTGTGTGTGTGTGTGTGTGTGTGTGTGTGTGTGTGTGTGTGTGTGTGTGTGTGTG
>JAVQIZ010033416.1:0-18972 GCA_036023535.2 Galaxias brevipinnis
TTCTTTATTTTTAAATAAAATATAATGAACTAAATGGATTAAAATTACTGGCCGGGTTACCGTCCCGTACTAAGACACCAACCCAACCCGCTTGCCCCCCCCCCCCCCCCACCACCACACACACACACACTTCTCTGTAAGCTTGGATGCAACATGCGAACATTGTGCCTCTTATGGGCCATTCCGAGAGGTTGTGTGAATAATTGTTAAATGTTTTCTTGATTTAGGGACTAGAAAACTTCAATTGCTCTTCGCCACAAAGAAGTGAATCAAAGTCAGACAACCAACAGTGATGTGAAGCGCGTAAAGTGAGGTAAATTCCTGACAGGGATCTTGAGTACTTTGTGCTTGCTTAGTACTGAGAGAATAGAAGGATGGCAACACCAGGGGTGGAGAAAAAGAGGGAAAAGCCGTTCACATCATGTTATTTCAAGTTTAGCTTGGACAATTACAAAAAGTAATTTAAATGCTAACAAGTTCAATGAGAGAACGAAATTGAAGTTAAGAGTGTAAACCTACAAACAATCCCTCTGATCAAACAGAAGAAAAACACACTTAACAAACAAACTGGAAAAGCACAAAGCATTTAGATGTTAGACATTTGCAAAGGTTGCCAATGGTGGTGTTGCACTAAGAACAAAAATTGATGCTGCTAAATTCTACCAAAAAGAAAACGTACGTGACTCCATTTCAAACAGCAAATTCAAAAACAAATTAAAAGTTGTTGCCAATGCATAGCCTTCTGTCAGCCCCAGCTGATAGCCTGACAGTCAACATAGTCAATGTAGTTTATATATCGATGTACACAAATGTTTCATATAATGTTGTTTGTAGTATGCCAAAATAGGACAACATCAACAGTGAAATCGAGTGATAAAACATTTGTGACATTGAGACGGAGCTGAGCGTCATTAAGTGTTTTGCACTGATTAATTGGGATGCTGGATCTCAGTTGTTGCTGGCAAATTGTGCTGAGGAGTGTAAAGGTGTAAAGCAAGAGCCATTTAATTAAATATTGAGTAGTCTCAGATGGATGTCTGTGTTGGTGACCCAACCCGCTAGCAATGCTAATTAAAATTTCAGTTCTGTCAAGGGACTTCTACACATCCTTCCCATAATGCTGCTCGCTCACCTGCTAAAGCATTGATTCCAGGAGATAAACATTAAAGAGCCATACATCCTGATGCTTGAGATGTGCTTTGCCACATGGGAACTGAAATAGCAAGTTTTTGTGTGTAAGTGGGAATAAAATTGGTATTGATTAGTCTGGACACACATGGGCAATATGAGCTGAAATGGAAGGAAATAGTCTCCTGGTAACTGTTCATCAAAAATGTGCAATAGAATGGCACTGATTATTGGATGTTTCACATTATACAGTATTCTAAATCCCTTGAATAACTCTGTGTGAACAAAGTCCCAGCCCTGTCAGGAACCGGAACACTGTGTGCAGGCAAAGCAATTCAACAGCGAGTAATGAAGATGTCTGCAGAGAGCTCAAAACCATGGAGTCTGGGGGGAAAAAACTTGGAATTTTATTTTTGACTCTGCACAGCCAAAGTGACAACCAATGTCTGGCTGAAAAAGTAATGAGGAAGGAATGCTCGCTCATCACTTTAGGAGTAGCTCTCTTTGTGATTAGACGGGAGAAAAGGCCAGCCCAGCCTCGCTAGCTTAGCAGAGTGGTGTTGTTAAGAAATCTGAAAGTTGCTCAGTCGTGCCCACTCCCAGGAGCCATTACAGGTACTATACCTTATGAGTGTGCAGGTCGCAACAGTTACTTTAAAATTTGCTGAGTTTGCGAAAATGCAGCTCTATAAAGGGAAGGAGAGAGTAGAGTGTTGTCATGGTTCAACCTCTGTCACTGTGACCTCTGTGTAATACCCACAGCTCTAAAAGCAGTGGTTGCTGGCCAATAGAGGGTGCTAGGGTGTCGCACTCGCAGCTCAAAATAACTTTTCGATTTTTGTTAAATTTCTTTTTTTAAATAAACAATAATTACTTTTTTTTAAGTATTTGGGTGTTTAAAATGCACAATAATGTGTAATATGTAAAATATAAATCATTATGTTTGTGGGAAAATATGCATCCTGTTCATCTCTCTCAATTTGTCCTCTGGGGCAATAGAAACATCGCCCACCCAGTGCAGCAAACAAGGATGCTGACATTCCTGCACAAATTGATTGAGGGGTCTTTTTAATTTGGTTCAAACAGCTTCATATCCCCCACTCCTAAAACATTAGCTAGCTAGTTAGTCAGTTACTTAGTTTTATAGCTATCAAAACCCACCAGGACAACCAACCAGCCGGGGAACCTTTTCCCATGCGGGTTCCCAGAGATCGATTCTCCGGTTATATATTTTTTAGCAGGGGAAGGTTATCAACTAAACCCGGCTGTCCTGGAAATCCAGTTCTCTATCCCAAATCGCATATGAGGCCCTAGAACCTTTTTATTTTTAGCAAAGTACTGCAACTGCCCTTACAAAGTACGTATTGTTGCATGCAGTATGCATACACTTGGGACATACTACTTTATCATACCACTATGCCCTAATCTTCGACCCTCTTGCTCATACATCCACAGCAAAATTGGCATCTGTCAATGGAATGCGCTGTCATCTGTCTGTGACTGTGCTCCCTCAGGGCTGCTCAGTTGATGTGACGTATCTTCCGCATTTTTGAGGATTGTGGGTCAGAATAGCCAGAAAAGCATGCTAGCTTGTATAGTGCAAAATCCAACCAGATGCGTTAGGACATCCTGGTATTTTTGACATACTGTATTTGACATAATATGCATTGAAACTGACTAAATATGTTTCTGGCTTACTAAATAGTATGGTAGTATGGGTATTGGGGCGCACCCGGCACCCTATTGGGTTTAGTGATGCAAACTTTGCCTTTGCATGGGATTAAAAAAAAGTGTCATTGCTTCGCCCACTGGGTTTCACTGGTCCGGAGACACACCGTACACTGCACGCTGATTCACGTGGTCGCCCAAAAAAAAAGAATAGGAACTACATTTTTGCATCCTATTATCTTGTAAGTCTGTGGTGGAGTAGGGACACATGATGTTATTGACAATGATGAATGTGGGTAGTCAAGACACAGGGTTCCAAATTCAATGACATCGCTTCCCCAAAATGTATTTGAGAGGAGGACTTTGGTGGGGAAATTAGAAGTGAATATAGTTGACCTTAGCATAATTAGTTTTTCTGTAAGAAAGCCTCAACTTTTTAATATTGGCATTATATGATTACTGATTGTTTCACAGAGCACTGGTATCCTGCAGTTTGTGTTAAATTGTATTGATGTGGTTGCTAAAACTGACTGCACAGACCAACAAAGAATATTTTTCACCAGCCGCCTCTATCTAAATGCTGTTCTTCTACATGCTTTGCAGTAAATATGGTAAGAAAATAATGACACTGAAAACCTTTAACTGTAACAATGAAGCAGCCAAGAAAGCAGGAGACACAATTTTCTAGAGAAATCACTCGGTTTGGTTGACTCTGACAGTTAGCTCACCAAACTGAATCAAATAGGATTTCGTTTTTGCCCGTAGCAAAAATGTGGTGATGCCAAACCCAAAAAGAACCTGAATAAGGTGAGGACATAATCCTCTCAAAGATTTGCAGGGGGGTAAACCTGCCTAGAAGCAGCAATGAAGATGTCAGCAAGGAGAGGCGTGTTGAATCTTTACAGATGATGTAAGAGTAGTAACAGGAGGAACAGGATGACCTCCACTACGGAGTCATAGACAGGAACTCAGATCCGATTAACAACATTTTGGCTTTTAAATGAATCTTTAAAAGGAGAAATAGCAATTTATATCTTACTGCATGAAGGGCAATAACGTCTCTTGCTGAAGATAATTTCTGAGGTGTTGTATTGGGCCTTGATACAACATCACGTTTACATTCATACATGGGTTTGCTTAAAGAACTTGCCAACCTGTGCAAATTAAGAATAAGGACACACATCCACAGTGTAGTCACATTGAGGGATGCTGTAAAATACTGCATCTGTTCCTGCACATTTGCATTCCTGCATAGGTTTTGATCAAACAAGATGTTTGGGACACTATTCAGAGGTTTTCTTTCTACCAAATCAAAGCTATAGGCTTCTGACCACTTATCCCAAAAGTCCAATTGTCCTCACATGGTAATAAACTACTTATTTTCTTACCAATTTCAAAGCTCACCTCCAATATAAAAAACAGCAAACTTAACCTCTTTCTGAACTAATAGCGGGTGCAACATCTACAACGTACATAGACCTACTTGAACAGTTCCATTGTATTATCCAATGTCGTTTACATTGGAAAAAGATATCTTATGCTGAACCTATGAGTAGAATAATTTTGCTATGATTTTTGAATGACAAATGCATCAAGTTGCAAGAGGCAGTTTATCTGTAGGAGGTGATTTTGGCGACCCCTACCGTTTGCTTAGTGTAATTATTTTCCCTTACAGTCGCAGTGAAGACATGCAGAATGCCGGAGGTCACTTCAGATGGCTAGCACAATCAACGACTATACTCCAAGTATGGGCATCTCTTCCTGATTTAGTGACGTATTTCCTTGTGCCATAAAGCAATTCGTCACAGTTTGGCAGGAGATCCTGTACAGAGGCAGAACATTTTTTATATTTTATTTTGAGACTGATCTGAACCAGGATTTTTTCTTTCTCCCATATACATTACAATGTGCAGCAGAAATGTATTCATAATCCGTTAATGTAAAAAAGTTGCCTGTAGTGGCTTTAATCTACCTACTTGTAGCCTAGTATTAAAAATGTATGATAATGTATGTCACATATTTAAAATCTGCAGCATTTCAACTCAATTCATCGCTGCAAAAACAAAACTCACCATTTTTTGGGATGTATAAAAGACTAGAAACCAAGCTGTAGCAACTTATTTGGGACTAGAAGTCAATAGATAAAAGATCATCCAAATTATCCAAAATAGTAAAGCATTTATATTTTTCTCTCTTTCTTTAATTGAATGAGCAAAAACAATGTATACAAATATGTATCTATGTATATAATACACAGCATATATTCACTTAGGCTCAAACAGGGAAGAGGTTGCAGGTTGGTTGAAGGGCAGGATTTGCCTCCGGCGTTGTAGTCATACACAAAAAAACAGGTTTCAGCACCTTGTCAAGGAGATGCCATTAAGAATTCACCTCCAGTTAAAGAGCAACCTTTTACAAAGAATGATCTCATTAACCACGGCAGTTCGTCTATCTCTTCAGGGTAGTCGTACACTAGTGTCAGTTCTCGGTATTTGGATGGCTTTCTAATGTGCTCTGTAAAATGTGAGGGTCTCCTTCCAGACACGGGTACATTAAAAGGCTAATAACTGAGCCATCTTTCTTCTCACACGGGTCTGTGCCTTATTGGCAAACGAGTCAGGTTTTCGACACTGATAAAGCATGCGTTGGCATAATGTAGGAGACATTTTCGACAGTCACAGGCTGATGTAGGATTATTTTCAGTTGTTAAACAATATGACTAAATCAATAGATCATAGAACCGACCTCATCTCATGTTATTTTACTTCTCTTGGCAGCATACTTTAACATTCCAGGCCATAACAGGGTAAATATCAAAATGCTATTTGAGATTCATCCAAAGTAGTTAAATCTATAAAAAGATTCATGCTGTTTAAGCAGTTCAATAATTTTTATTATATAATATAACCAAAAATAAATAATTATAGCTTCTTTTTTATCTTCCATTGTTTTTGAACGTGGCAACACACAGCAGCCTTACTTCCACAGCTGCTGCAGTTCCACGACCTCATCATGTGCGTCCCCAGCTGTTAAACAGATCCCAAACCACCCCGCCACGGCAATAAAAGACCTGTTGGTCCACGCCCATCGAGTGCTGGCTGCTGAGGAAAGTGCCAGTGCGGGTTGAGCGAGAC
Organism: Galaxias brevipinnis; assembly: GCA_036023535.2. Lineage (NCBI taxonomy): Eukaryota > Metazoa > Chordata > Actinopteri > Galaxiiformes > Galaxiidae > Galaxias > Galaxias brevipinnis. The sequence continues at coordinate 5,931 of JAVQIZ010033416.1, forward strand.
AAACAGAGCAGCATATTGGTATGAGGTCTGGTTCCAGCTGGAGGGTCCAATAGTCAATCAATGAACAAAACAAGCCGGTGCGGCACACTCTCCAGGGCAAATCTTCCACCGTACACTAAAGGAACACCAATTCATTAATTAAGACAAAGTAGTTGCGATCTAAAAGTCAAAGTTCTATTGATCTTTTTATCAACAATGGGCTGTCAGGAATTTTAAGCGTGCCAGAGGACCAGAAATACATGTTTCGATGTGCGACTGCTCTATTCAAATGTGTTCTGTAGTTGCATGAAGATTACAATATTTTATTTTGCAGTACAATAACTAATCAAATAGCCATATCCTAAACCTAAAGGCCTAATCTGATGGCATTAGTGGATACTAAATAGCATGTTAGGTATTATTGGCCAGCATGGATAGTTTTGCTGTCAGCAGTATTTCATAGAAACCACAGCCCCACATAGAGAAACACTGCAGAATGCTGCTTGTCCAGCGGGACGATAATGTTGTTTCCTGTTCTTTGACACTACAGAGAGCAGCCTCATAAATGTCTAAGAAAATCCATACACCTTGTCAGACCTCAATATAGACATTTTTGAAAAGGGGGCTACTCAGCATTCCACGGACAGTTAAGTCTACTGAAGGAGTTCTATTCCAGGGTGAAAAAAACAGCGTCTCTTTTGTCCTTGGCGTTTGGTTTTTCTGCTCTATGCTGCGGTTTTTGCCTTTTTCCTTGACCAGAGTGTGTAGTCTCAGTGCTTGTACGCTCTCTGCATAATTTACTATGGCATAGAGTTGATTTTACAGACCTCCTCTTTTTGTCCTACAAACCTTACTTTCAGTTACTTCCTCAAAGGACTTCATTTGTCTCTTTACTGGAGTCTGGTGAAAAAAGAAAAACCCATACTGTATACACATCGGAACTTTTATTTCCCTTCACACACACACACACACACACACACACACACACACACACACACACACACACACACACACACACACTCACTAGGCTTTTTCCCCTGGCTGCATTCCAACACCCAAAGCTGAAATTCCATATTGGATGGTGTGGTTCACCACAATGCCAGGCCAGATAAATGTGAAAGGTGGCAGTATTGGCTGTGACAGCCAGCAGGGATTCTTACAGTGATTGCAAGAGAGCGCCAGAGGAGAGGACTAAGTAGTGATATCACAGTTGACTGCGGAATACCATGTGTACGCTGTTGACAGCTCTAGTGGTTTGGTTGAATACCACAGAGTGGCTGGTGTGATCACATCGTATAAAACGCAGCGCTGCTAGATGTCAGTCAAACTTTTCACACTTTTGCTTTCATTCAGCTTCTGTCCTCTGGTATTTTACCCATTCAGCAGCTGCAGAGGGTCTTAAAAAGGGAAAGTCCATCTTTAATGTGGCTTAGAGTGCGGAATTTAATGATGGGAGACAGCCTACAGGAAATGTCTTACCCATGAACTATCTCTAATAAATAGCCCCCTGATCAGATCTTCACACGATAGGAGGTATTGCATGGCCATTTGAAAAGATGCAGGTGGGGGGGATTCAATTGGTTGTCTGCAGGCGACTGTTGCTGTCGATTTCTGTAAACACGTAGGGCAAGTGATCGTGTTGTTCTGATGAAAGATGGCTGAGAATACCCCAGGACGTTATTGTCGGGGGACAAATTAATAACGGATTTAAGTCTGACCTTGACAAGTGGCTCTCATTTGGAAACAGGATTAACAGGGGGCCTGCTGGGCCCATTGTGAACCGTTCAGAACATTTAAAATCACAGTTTCTCTGTATGGAAAATAATTGAAAGGAAACTTGATCACATGAGGAGGTCCGACAGCTCAGAAATAGAAAGCAAGTACATTTTAAAGAATAGCTTTTGTCCCAGCATCATCTATGACCTATGTGCTTGTGTCCGTCCTTGAATACAATCCATTGCCCTTTGAGAAAGAGGGCACACCTCGTTGTGTTATAGTCAAGATTTTAACAGCACATTACGTTCGTCCCGTATTATTAAGTGACCAGCAGGGCTCTATCAATCTGGGGGTGCCTCTTCTCCGCGTGCTCTATCAAACTGGGGGTGCCTCTACTCCGCGTGCTCTATCAAACTGGGGGTGTCTCTACTCCATGTGCGCTCTATCAAACTGGGGGTGTCTCTACTCTATGTGCTCTATCAAACTGGGGGTGTCTCTACTCCATGTGCGCTCTATCAAAATGGGGGTGCCTCTACTCCGGGTGCTCACAGTAAGCCAGAGGAGCCTCCCACAGCACAGATGAATGAGCTAAATGATGGATTCAGTGGCTAAAAGGCCCTGCCAATAGTTTCCATTCTACAGATAGGGCCCACAGGGAGGTGGACTCAATACTGGCAAAGGCTACTAATCATCTTCAATCACCGTAAAAAAAGAAAGGGATTCTTTCAAATGATGGTGTCAGAAAGTGGTATGATTCAGAACTGTCAAACCGATGAATTTGATCAGGTCATTCATTCATGTCTGCTTCTATCCCCCCATGTTTCTCTCACTACTCTTCCTCGCCCTACACGCTAGGCGGTAATTGGTATTCTGATCACAGTGCCTGTGATCTGATCATAGCCTTTTCAGACATCTACCTGGTTCTAGGTCTGTGCTTCCTTACCAACAATAACCGGTCGCAATCTAGACCATTACTGTCTATTTCATTCCATAACAGTATGAATTGCCTACTGACACAATCAACAGAATATCGTCTCATAGTTAGCACATGGGTTGATGTGAATGTTGCACTGAGACAGAGAGAGGCATTGACATAACATAAACCTGTGGGGGCGAGAAAGTACAAGGTCTGACAGGGTTTCAAGCTGACCAAGTGAAGATGTAAATGCTGCAGTGGCTGAGTGACAGATCAAGATAAGGCATCACCAATTACACCAGGGAGAGCTGGGACATTTCTCCCGGGCATTTCTTATTATACCACTGTGGAGAGAAAAAAAAATCTGTAGGGCCTTGCGACGGAGGCAAAGATTCTTTAGTTATAGTGTGGAGAAGCCCTTACTTTTTGTAATACTCTATGGCAGCTGGCGATTTATTCTAAAAGAGAAAATTGTACTCCCTTTCATCTTGAGTGATATTGATTGAACTCATAAATGTAAATTGTATTGTGCGCCTCAGTGCCATCAACAAAAAAAAAAAGCAAAAACATTTCTGCTATAGCTAAAACACTTGCCTGCAAAAAAATGCGGATGAAAGATGGTACAGCTCGAGATTAAAGTCAGTTTCAAGACATATACGTCATGTTGTTAAGATGATGATACTGGGGGGGCGATGGAGCAACGTGTCTTGCAATACACCAGCCCACCTATGGGGGGCACAAAATGAGCAAGTATAAAGCAAGAAAAAATGACTGAGCCGAAAGATAAAAGGAGGATACGAACAGAATAAATCCATCTAACTCTATCCTTTTTCTCACATTTCGTCAGTCTTACTGTTGGAGCTAAACAGCGTACAATGAAAACAGTAAAAAGATGGTAGACCTCTGGTCAGTGACCAGGCCACAGCCCATTAAATGATTTGTTAGGGAGGACAAAACGGATATTATGGGAGATGTGGCCATCTGCTAATGACTGCATTCTATTGCAACTGTGCCTTTGGGTGTGTGTGAGTGTGTGTGCGTGAGAACGTGTGCGTGAGTGCATGAGAAGGGATGAGACACTGGAAAAAGGACACGGTAACCTGAGGTTTATTATAGGAAGATATTAATCTGTATCCACCCCTGGATGATAACCCTGTCATTTAGGATGTGACATTATGAATCAACAATCCAATATTGTTCCTGAAACCTCCATTGATCTGGCAACCGTGTGCATATGGATTAATGACTTCAAAGGTCTGATCTGAAGAAAAATAATTGTCTGCCCAGGGCAGGAAATGACTGCCCATTTTTACAGGTAATTTGCTTAATATATCCGTATTAGGATCACCACAGTGAGGCAGTGCGTAGTGCCGGGCTGGCGGTCACATTGGGATGGCAGATGAAGTTCAACCACCCATTTTTCCTCAAGGCCATTTTTACCTAGTTGTTATATTTCACCCAAGATCCTTTGTAATTATCACAGACTCAAGAATTGTCTCGACAATTAACCTTCTGCTAGTGACATAATAACCCCCCCGGCTTATCTTACCATATGGCTCAAAAGTATTGCCTCGTCGTTACTCCTGCCTGTGATCTTTGTGAACACGGTGCCTTCCCCCTCCATCACAAGCTACAAAGGGAGGAGGACTTCAAGGGTTGCTAATTCGCCGCCACAAACAAGCAACTAAACAAGCTTGCGGTGCTGTGCACACGTTGGAACCTGCTGTCGCCACGTCGCTCGTGGCAACAGTTCCTCAACGAGGAAGGGTCCCTCCCCGCTGTTGATCTGTGGCTGGAGGGGACAAGGTGCTAGCCCGGAGCAATTAGACTGGATCCTCCATACTCCACTGAAGGCCATCAGGCTGTTCACACGTCCACATATTATGAGTCCAGACAGGGGTGACAGAGACTAAGGAGGGCCTTGGAAGTTACAGATGGGAGAATCAAGCGCAGTAATAGAAATATATAAGCTCTGCTCCATAGAAATCTTAACAGATACAACTTCAGGTATTGCCAGGATGCAGGGAGATTGAGATTAGCTGTGGAGAAGCTGAAGTGCAAAACAGGATTTGCACTGATGCCCTTTAACAAAAACACAAATAGGGAAATTAGATTTGTATACATGCATATACAAGTAGTGTTGATAATTTTTCTGTTATAATTGGTTGGTTACATAAGAGTAACATTTGGTTGTGTTTGTAAATATAAATGTATTCTGCAAATAATTTGAGCCTGTAATTTTGTGCCAACATTTTCAAATACATGGAATTTTGACAGTTACAGTATCCAAAAGGCAAATGTATATTTAGGGGAAATGGGTACATTATTGCATTTTATAATTTAAAAGAAAACTTTATTCAAATGTGATATTGGAAAAGGTAAAACTGGAAAAATCAAAGGTGATCCTTTTTTTTTATTTGTATTCACGGTGGCCTGCTCAGGTGTTCTGAGCACTACAGTAAAGCCCCCCCAGATCAGCTATGGCTATAAATAAAGGACAAATGTTTTGTCAGGATACAGAATTGGAATTGGACCTCTTTGGGCACAGAAAGCTATTTAAACCCCAATTTCAACGCTCACAAACAATGGGAAAAGACATCTGGCACACAGAATGAGGTTTGCAAAGCAATATGACAAAAGGTTCCTCCAATGGTTTTCCTAAAATTGTCTGTGTGTCTGAATTCAATGAGCTTCTTTAACAATAAAAGACAATAAGAGAGGTAATCTTTTTCTACCAGGCCAATACCTTTTTTTTTGGATTTGTTTTTAGAAAAATAATGACAGCGATTACAGTGATAACACTGTAGAGTGGACAGCGGAAAAAAAGATTTGTGTCAACTTCTCAAAAAAAAGTGTTTCCCACAAATCAACAGTGAGTTAATTGAGGCCTTACCTTGAGGTGACCACCCTTTGCCATGAACAATTCAAAAGTCTGGACCCAGATGCCATTCCACCTGAAATGGGTACAAGTCCACATTTCCCTTCAATACTCGAAAGTGGCATCTTTTCTTGCCGCTCAACCAGCCATTGCACTACTGTATCTCCTTTTGAAGGTATCCCAGGAGAACAGGCTATTTTCACTCTGAATGAAATTGAGTTGGGAAGCAGGGCTGTTCCATTACGTGGCCTGAAAGTGACCAGGCCACAGAGGAGCCCAATGCCACCAGCAGCGAACTGACACCACCATCTCACACAGAGCCCACACGGACGAATGAGGTCACGGTACCCACGAAGAATTCGAGCTGGGAACACGAGTTCCAAAGTGGTGATACTTATGATACAGGGGTGGAGTATATCAACCACATTAAGAAACAGATCCTCAAATGAAGCATTAGCTTCCATTTTATATCTGACTGTCCAGTCTGGCCCAGCCAGACATTTGCGCACAACCATCAGTAATAGCCTTAGAGTTCAGATAGATAGCCAACAAACTTGATCCCCTAAATAATAATAATAGAAAATGATTCATGCAGAAATTGATGGTTGTTTTTGGACAGTAAGCTGACAATTTTTTTGTTGCAAGTTTTCTGTTTCTGTTTTTTGCTTTACCATAAACATGTTTCTTAATAGGTTGGCATACACATTTCGTCAACTCTCTCTCTCTTTCACACACACACACAGGAACGTACACACACACACACACACACACACGACAGGATTACTTGCAAATAAAAGGCTAGGAGTCCCTGGGGTTCAGCATGCTGCCATTATAAATCTTTCTACCATTATGACCCAAGAAATGAATCATCTGCCATCGATTTCTTCACACACTCCTCAAGTGTATTCATCACAGATCAATATCTGAATCTTTCCCTTCTCTGAACATTTCCATAAAAGCATTTTGATTGATCTTGAATGTGTTTTGTTCATGTTCTGTTTCCAGGCTGGTTCAGGATCTGCCCTTTGATTATTTACTGGGTGAACGAGCCAGTGGCTGCGCTTAATTTTCACCTAATTGTAACCAGTGCACGCTGTATTGATTTTCTAGACATAACTTGCCTTGAGCTAGAAATTATTAATATTGCACAGACAAATCTGTCTAGGATTTTAACTGAACTCCTCAAAATTGATGACTATTGTGAAAACTACAATTTCTTTCATAGGTAAATATTGCTTTTCTGACAAAACTTTTTCCACAAACCTCAATTTGACAAGAAGAAATAAATCCAGGCACCACTAGACTACCTTATTTTCAGCTGGATTTAAAAGCTGGGAACTCTGAATTGCCTTCACCTTGCCCCTTGAGGATTACGAGGCCATATTAAACAGCAGAGTGTTTTAGGCTTTAACTTGAAATTATTGCTTTGTTCAGTTTCTCTTCCCTTGACATTGTAGTACAATATGCTTACAATGTCTCCCTAATTTCTTACATTTTTTTATTATGAAAGCGTATATCCTTTAGCTTTTCCTTTAGATCTCTCAACAGTACGTGTAATTGTTTGCAACCATTTCAGCATATGAAACATACTTGTTCGTACGTAATAGAGTGCAGATGTTCCAGTAACTTTCGTTTTCCCAGAAGAGGATTCTACTTCATGTTCTCATGCTGAAATGATATCAACACAGCCATTAACACACATCGTATCCCCGTGGAAAGTGTAGTTAATCCCTTGCCTTGCCAGGGCAATAAAGTCCTTCTCCGAAGAATTTAGAGGTGGCTTGGTTGACTAATTGGGCCCTGTCTCCTCCCGAGAGACCACGGTGTTCCTGTCCCGTCCTCGTCCTGAGATAACCGGAGCCGAGTGTGGACTGTCGAGGTGACTTAGCCACGGGTCCTGAGCTCGGGACTGAGGAAGAGGTTGCCGGAGGCCCCTCGGTGCACTCAGAGCCAGTGAGCCCAAACACCCCGGTCCAGACGGGCCCACAGCGAGTATTAATGGGAAACGTCTGCAGTGGTACACCTGGTATTGGCATTCCAGCCCCAGTCTCATTGAGAGAGCATTGGCAGCTCTGTGGCCCCTTGATGTAACGGAACTGGATCTATCAGATGTGCGGGGAGCCGCTTGTGAGATCACCTTAACGCGGAAATTCTTCCGCTTTTACGACATTACGATACTTGAGGAGAAACGGCGCTGGAGTGGAAATCCTATTTTTCACGTCAATCAACCTTGACGTGGGTTTCTGCAGAATGCCATTGTTTGTCATGTTGTGAGCCAGACAGATGTATGACCTCATCAAAGCAAGGATCAGATCACAAAAACAAGGCAGGCAAACAGATTAAGGTATGAAGCAGAGACGCTGCCTCGTATGCGGGAAACTGGGATCATGCAGGATGATACCTGCCACAAAACCAACCAGCATGCTGATAAATTAATGGACACCAGATATCCAAATCGGATTTTCCAGCGACATGATGCATGCATCTCTACTCTCCCTTTTACCAGTCCAATAATACACCGACATTACATCTATCTTTAGGAAATAAAGCATAAACCATTTTTGCTTGCAGTGCTTCCGGCAGGAGAGAAAAAAAATTGGCTGCCTGAGATGTCGACTGTGTAATTACCATAAGACTTCTGGCATCTGTAAGGTCACAGCTCAGGAATGCAAGGCCAGACCTCACCATTTGACACAGCAGGGGGTAATCTCATGGTTATCTTTTCTAGTTAAGCAGTTTCATAAACATGTGACATTCTATTGAGGAAGCCACTGCAGACTTGCTTCCTTGACCTTTCTGTGAACTTTTGACTGTTTGTCCATAGACGATTAAAAGAGGCTTGGATATCTGAAAGACTATTTATTCTCTTTCTCTTTTCATCTCCTGCTAAAGTTTCCTGACGAGTCAAAGTGGCTCTGAATCAATGTGAAATCTGGAAAAGAGCATTAAAGAGATAAGTTTATTCCAGACACATGAAAGGGAATACCATAATAAGCCGTCTGCCCCAAAGTATTTCAGTCATGCTGGAGAAAGAAATCTAATCACGCAGCAGTCTTCTACAGAGGAAGCTCCTGGATGGCATATTTTGCATGACAAATATGAGGAAAGAAATCATGGCATATCTAGATTGCATTTGAAAACAGACACAAGCTTTGAAATATGAAAGATGACGCTTGTCTAAGAAGCAACGTTTCCATACATCTGTTGAATGTATACGATTATGTGCCTTCTAGTGCCATAGTTTGCGGTATCATACCGTAATTGGTAGAACAGAATGGGTTAATCTGGTATTAAAAATATCACTCCATCACATCTCAAAACGTTGATCGCTTAGGAAAGAACTTTAACGTGACATGTTTCACATAATTTTACACTCGAAGAAATGAAACATAGACATATTTCATTTTAGCGAGCTTGTCTTATGTGATGCACTGTGTGGAGTTGCTGGCATATCACTTTACGGTTCACAAAATTTAAATAATGTAATTCTAATAGTTTATCATCCATGGAGACAATTAATTCCAATCATCAAACACAAAGACAATTAAAAGCAGAGTGGACTCCAAAGGAGAACTATGGAATAGCAGATCTAGGCCTGCATCACAAACATACAAATGGGAAAGTTAAAGTTTACTTAAAGTTAAGTTATGACAGAGGGAAAAGCCAAAGAGTTCCTGTTTTGATTTGAGGACAAATTTACTTACTTAAGACTCAAAACATACTTATTGCTGGAAGGAATTTCAAAAGTCAGTGCTGCAAAACTAAATGAAAGTTCAGTCCCAATACGTGGATTCGTTTTTTATGTAATTTAGATCCCTTACAGCACTGCGTATATGATAATAATCCAAATGGTTGCCACATCCCATCGCAATCTGTAAATAGACATGAATATAATGAATGTCTTTAAGGGGAAAACAAAACAATCCTTTTGTTCTCACGCTCATTGGATGAAGATTGTAAGGTTTTAATCTTTAAGTCTGGTGGTATAAAACAATAAGAAACAGCCTGGAGCGCTAAAGTCACACTGGGAGGTCTACTATTCAACTTTTAAGCAATAACATCTTTAGCTAGTTACCTTAAATTCCCCGTCAGTTATTTAACTATTGACTTAATGAAACCAATTGCTTGCCTGCATATTGCCCAGAAGTGTGTTAACCAAGTCTTAAAACTATTAAACCCTCAAACAGAGAACTTTACAATTATACTATTTTGAGAACTTTCACACAATGTAATAGCATACATTCAATAGTATGGATGTGTGTGCACGCTATAAGCTTGTGATAATTGCAGAAAGTCAGTCATGCATGTACTATGCCAATGAACATTTCAGGGGAAGCTCTTCCTTTCTACCATATGACTCAATCAACCATTAAGAACGATTTAACACAAGTGTTTGGTATTTTAATATATACTTTTTTGGCATGTCGGGATTGCTTTGCTATTGATGGCTGGCTCCGGCATTGTCTCTGCACTGCGCTCTTGTCTGCCAGTATCTGTGATGGATAGGGACACTTTCAAATACCCTAATTAAGACAAATAATTTCTATTCAGAAACATTTTGTGCATCATAAAACATGGCATACATATTAGGTATCGTAGGGGTAAGAGCCTTCCCAGCTTGAATGAGTAAAATGCAAATCAATGGCTAAGTAATGGAAACAAGTAACATTTAAAGTAACAAAGAGCTTTCAATAACAAGTGAGGATGAATAAGCACACTTTGCATGCAGATACAATTTGTTCTCCAGCCCCTTTCATTTTTCCTTAGCCCCGAGCGTTTTTGTCCTCGAGTGAGACAACTAGCCAATTGCCCACAACCTTTGTTGTCATGTAAGATGTTGACTGTGAACCACCTTTGAATATGTACTTTATCTTATAAAATGTAAAACATTATTGTACGCTTTTCCTAAGAAGAACTAATACAATATTATACGCTCACAACACAGTTGTTCAAAATTGTCAGTCACGACTTGAGATTTTCTCTACCTGTTGTACCTAATTGGTACCTTTTGTGACTCCAAGGATGCAGACAATGTGACCAGTTTGCCAAAGTTGTCAGTCCTTTTATAGCAGATTTATTTGCTTGGCATAGTAAAGCAAAGTTAAAAAGACCTTGGGCTTTTCATTTTCATAAAACCCTATTTCCAGTTTATATTTCCTCATAAAGTCATTAAATGATTCTCCCGTTCACAGATATGTGTTTCCTCATGCATATTCTGAAGGTTTAAAACCTCTGTTACACAGGATATGGGACCAGGATGAGTTGGCCTTTGCTTAAGAGCCCATGATACAATTGTGTGTGTGGGTCGAGCGTCTTTTCCCCAGAGAGTAAGGGAACAATAGATTGTGGTAATGAGAATCTTTGGCTCCACACTGCCCATGCATTCAAAAAGGTACGGGGTGAGGGTTTTAGGTCCAAATGAGTGAACCCACACAGTTGGACGTGCAGTTGCATATCTTCTGTTGTGAGTATATATTGACATTTCACACTCTAGTAAATGAGCAGGTTCTGGCCTATGGCCCCAGATGTGGGTGCCATGTCATAGAGCAAATGAAAGGCTGTGACAGGGAGCCAGGTTGGAAACACACATGCCCACTCCTCTGTGGTGTTTGTTTTTCAGGGGCCAATAAAGTCAGCGTGGTGGCCAATGAGCTTTTCATTTAGACTGCCCTTGCGGTAAACAGGCTCTTTTCCAAAAGCTATTATATCTGGATTATTGATTGCTTATCCTCACTATCTTTTTATTTGGCTGCTAAGGAAGGCGCACCTCAAAAGCAATATCCCCTGAAGGGTATGTTTGACATCTGTGAAATAATGTCACTTCGGACTGTCACATGCGCACACACACACTGTACAGTTTGGGGAGTAAACAGGGAAGAGTAAACAATGGAACTTGTTGTTGTTTGGATACCTGCTATTGGAAATCCTAAGGTGCTAATAGTCCGAGCTATGTCCTATCCTTGACAGGGTGTGGAGGTCACTGATGCATAGTGGTTGTCAAGAAGAGCAGTGTAGAGTTTGCAGATTCTGCACAGTGCACAGGGCCCACCTCTCTGTCCTTGAGAGGACACTGTTTCATGCATTTCGATAGGAAGGCTCAGGTTTAGACAATGTCTGTCTAGGTCTTTGTTGTCTTACTTTATTAAATTAGCTGTCAATGAGTCGGGGAGGAAGCTTCCTTTCTCTTCGGGGAATACTGCCCTTGCAGGAACTTTCAAAGAAGTTGAAAGATAGTGTTTCAAATGCCTTTGAAGGCTGCAAACTGCCTGCATGCTTCTGAGATTTCGACTGTGATATGGCACCAAATCGAGTGTTTTGGAGAGATCAAATATCGCAACGACCAGATATGGTGATGGCACTGCAGCTGGTCTGCGTTCTGGTTGAATATGCCACGTAAAGCAGCTTGTAGTACTGCCTCTAAGGAATCTAATGTTTCCCTGCTCTGGCAGACCTTGGCCCCTGTGTTGGGTTGATTTACACAGGGCTGTGCTGCAACATTCCAATAAATAAACCTAAGACCGATTCAGTGGCAGACTGATACATGGAGGGAGCCAGAGGACTCTAGTGTCAGATATCATGCTCTGTGTTCCTCTCGGCAGTAATGAACAACTTTTATTAAAGTGAAGGTTATTACAGATTCATTTGCTTGCATAAAGAAAGACATCCAATAACCTTCTCATGGGTGACTAGAGCAACATCTACATCGGGCACATGCGCCCAGCTGGTTACCGGATGTCGTATTGGCTTTTTACAAACGACTCATCTTTAGCTTGGGCACTTTATTTCAAAATGGGCCCTGTCAGTCCAAGTTTGACTAGGTTTTTTTCTGAACCAAGGTGGACAGGCTATTACTCTTGAAATTGCCAATGACTACTTCCCCACCCAGAGCACTCACAGGTTTTGCTGTGTCCACTTAAGGTAGACTAATAGGATCTGGTGGGTTCAAGGAAGAAACTTGTTATGGCCACTTCCTTACCCCTTCAGAAAGATGCAACATGTAGATCAACAGCACGACGCCTGCTTTTACTTTTATTGTTGGAAAGAGTACATTTCGTGAAATACTGTAAGTGACGTCATCCCCCAAAAAACCTTGGTGATCAAACCTGCGGCAATGAAATTGTTTCTGCAATTACAATGTATACCCTTTCCATGTTAATGTCCTGTAGATTGTTAATATGGCCTTTCTAATGCACCTTTTCCCTTGGCTGCAGTCCCAGACAGCATCGGGCCACTATCAGTCAATGGAATTCATTACCACACACCACAACACAGGTTGACACCCGTTCGTCAGACACTAATCACTGTGAGTAATTCCGCTGTGTAGCCCTTTCACTATGGTAACTGAAAGGTCATATCCCTGACAATCCAATGCACTCGACCTTATGTGTACAATTAGAACAAGTCATTACCTATAATATATATATTTATATATATATATATATATATATATACATATATATATGTATATATACATAGTATATATATATATATGTTCAAGCTGCACTTCTATTTCTTGTCTGTCATCATGCATGAACCATTGTGTTCAAGCTCCA